>JBCEWC010007042.1:0-22047 GCA_038996855.1 Solanum aculeatissimum | reverse complement strand
TCTATATATTAGATTTACTACACGTACGCCTAGTTATAAAGTACATTTGTAGGCGTATATTGTAGGCACTTTGTTAGTAACTAATTGAACATAGTAAGCCTTTTGGATCTTAATTATGACATGTCTTGAAATACATGTTCTCTTTAAATAGTTCCAAATCATTGTAGCAACTTGAATATATAGAAAAATAACACCTTCTTTGATAGTTTATCCGGTGTTGTTCCCATTTTCTAATATCATAAAATGAGCAATGATTTATATAAATTATGGTCATGGTATGAATTTTAAAAAATATTGAGAGGAGTAAAAAAAAAAAGACGCAACACATTTTATATTGTAAACAATATTGAGATTCAATATTGAAGAGTTACAGTAACCTTTATCCAATTGACCAACTTTGATAAATTTTTCTCTTGAAGATATAGCAATTAGAATAAACATATATATTGATATATCTGTTCAATTAGGAAAAACAATTAGTAAAACTATAAGAATTCTAAGTCTACATCACCTCATTACTTTTATTGAGAGTAAAAGTCTAAGTACCTTAATCAGTCAGTCTATGAATAAGTATAGATTCCATCCTCTTGTCAGGGTAAAACTATTGTGGTATCACTGGCATGCAATATAGTGGTATATGATTGAAACGTGAATATAACAAATGTTATTTAGTTACTTACAGCTAAATGCATAGAATTATTGTTATATCTAAATAAAGATGATACTATGATGATGTTTATCATAAATCACATTCTGGAACTAGTTACCCATTTGGTACATTAGCCAATCATTGGCCTCATTAGCCACCAACATAATAGTCCCTCCAATCCCAAACACGCTACAGCCTACGAGCAATTTGCATACATTAACTTCTACCGCTTAAACATTATTCTCTCTCTTCCATTGCCTAACATAATAATGAGAAATTAAAAGTTCTATCCATACATACAAGAAGTTGATGATTAATGTATTACCTGGGTTTGCTTGTCGGTTTCCAGAGGGTGTGTCTCTTATTATCGACTATGATAAAAAAAATACATCAAACCCTATTAATTTGTTCTAATAAACATGGTACAAGGTATTATATTAATTGTCACTTTAATCCATTAATTAAATTATTTATCTAAATTTACCACTCAACTTAAATAATCGAAGTTATTAAATAATTTGAAATACCAATTTAAAAATTACGAGAAGGATATTTTGTAAAAATAAGAGGACTAATCATCTAAATGACCTAACGGGTCATTACATTATCCACC
The DNA here is from genome assembly GCA_038996855.1 of Solanum aculeatissimum. Lineage (NCBI taxonomy): Eukaryota > Viridiplantae > Streptophyta > Magnoliopsida > Solanales > Solanaceae > Solanum > Solanum aculeatissimum. Next base: position 20,785 of record JBCEWC010007042.1, on the reverse strand, counting down.
ACTAAAAATCATATTCATCCTAAAATATGAGGTAAAAGAAAGTACCTGAGGCTTTGAAGAGATGAGGATATTTAGAACGCATGTCGGACTCCATCTCCCAAGTCGCCTCTCCAACTGAACGGTGATTCCATTAGACCTTCACAGAAGTTATTCCTTATTTCTAAGCTTTTGAACCTGTCTATCCAAAATAGCTATAGGCTGCTCCTCAAATGACAAGTCTGGCTCCAACACTACTGAATCAAGTGAAAGTACATGAGACTCATCTGGCACATATTTTCGAAGCATGGAAACATGAAACACAGGGTGCACAGATGATAAGCTAGGTGGCAAGACCAGTCTATGGGCCACCTCTCCAACTCGCTCCAAAATCTCAAAATGCCTAATAAATCGAGGGCTAAGCTTGCCTTTCTTCCCAAACTGCTTCACACCCTTCATGGGTGACACTCTAAGCAAACATGATCGCCCTCCATAAACTTTATGGCTTGAACCCTCCTATCTGCATAACGCTTTTGCCGACTTGGAGCCGTCAGTAGCCTACCCTGAATCATATGAACCTGCTCCATGACATCTCTAAGAAAGTCTGCATCTAATGAGTCCATCTTAGCAGAATCAAACCAACTATTCGAAGATCTACACCATCTACCATACAAAGCCTCGAATGGAGTCATTTGAATACTAGAGTGATAACTATTATTATAGGCGAACTCTGCTAAGGGCAAATGCTTATCCCAACAGTAACCGAAGTCGATTACACACACTTGAAGCATGTCCTCCAACATCTGAATCGTCCGCTCATACTGTCCGTCTATCTGAGGATGAAAGGTTGAACTCATATCCAGCTGAGTACCTAGACTATGTTGCAAGGCCCTCCAAAAATGTGAAGTGAAGAGTGAACCTCAATTAGAAATAATGGACACAGGCACCCCATGCAATCTAATAAAGCTCAGCTAACTTCTTCGTTGTATACTTAACCTTGACAGGAATAAAATGGGAAAACTTAGTTAATCGATCCACAACTACCCAGATAGAGTCATAACCACCCACCGTAGTGGGAAAACACACCACAAAATCCATGGAGATTCGCTCCCACTTTCATGTAGGAATGGGCATCCTCTGAAATTCACCTCCAGGCTATTGGCGCTCACACTTAACCTGCTGACAAGTTAAACACTTATCCACAAACTCTGAAATGTCCTTTTTCATACCACACCACCAATAATGCTGACTCAAATCATGATACATCTTCGTCGTCGCAGGTGAGTAGAATAATGAGTACAATGAGCCTCCTCAAGAATTAATCTAATCAAGTCACCCACCTTTTGGTACACAAACCCGACCTCCAATTCTCAACACACCATCAGGATCAAGTACTGCTTCCTTAGCCTCTCCTCTGGTCACTTTATCTCTGATGATACATAACTTCTCGTCCTTAAACTGGCACTCACAAATCTAATCCATCAGGGAAGAACGAGTCTCAATGAAAGCAAGTACACCACCCTCATCGAAAAGTTGTAACCTGACTAGGACATTAGCTAGACGCTAAACATCTCTGGACAAAGGTCGCTCCTCAACTCGTATGGTATCTAGACTCCCCATGCTAGACGTATTTTTACTCAAGGCATCGACCACCATGTTAGCCTTCCTCGGATGATATAAAATAGTTAAGTCGTAGTCCTTTAGCAACTCAATCCACATCTCAATCCACATACACTTCCTTAAGTTTAGATCCCTCTGACTGAATATATACTGAAGACTCTTATGATCAGTGAAAACCTCACAATGTACACCATACAAGTAATGACACCACAACTTAAGCACAAAAACCACTGCTACTAGCTCTAAGTCATGGATAAAATAGTTCTTCTCATGAACCTTCAATTGTCTGGAAGAATAGGCAATAACTTTCCCTTTTTGCATCAACACACCACCTAAACCAACTCCCAAAGCATCACTATATACTGTAAAGTCCACACCTGTCTCTTGTAGTGTTAGAACGGGAGCTAAAGTCAACAAAGTCTTGAGCTTTTGGAAGCTCGCCTCACACTCATCAAACCAATGGAAGGCTACATTCTTCAGAGTTAATCTGGTTAATAGAGCTGCAATGAAAGAAAAACTCTAGACAAACCGCCAGTAATACCCAAGTAACCCCACAAAACTATGAATCTCGGTAACTGAAGTAGGCCTGGTCCAACCTCTAACTGCCTCAACCTTAGCTGGATCCACTCTAATCCCCTCTTTGGACACCACATGCCCCAAAAATACCACCGAATTAAGCCAAAACTCACACTTAGAGAATTTTGCATATAACTTTTCCTCTCTCAACCTCTGAAGTACTATCCGTAAGTGACAAACATGATCAGCCTCAGTCTTGGAATATACCAAGATATCATTAATAAATACTATCACAAAGGAATCCAAGTATGGACAAAACACTCTATTCATCAACTCCATGAACGTTGCAGGGGTATTAGTCAACCCAAAGGACATCACCAAAAACTCATAGTGGCCATAACAAGTTCAAAAAGTTATCTTAGGGATATTTGATGTACTAATCCTCAATTGATGATAACCAGACCTTAAGTCAATCTTAGAGAACAAAGTCGCTCCCTGAATTTGATCAAGCAAGTCATCAATACAAGGAAGAGGATATTTGTTCTTAATATTCACTTTGTTCAGCTGTCTGTAATCAATACACATCCTCAAAGACTCATCCTTTTTCTTTACAAACAAGACCAGAGCACCCCAAGGTTACATGCTAGGACAAATAAACCATTTGCTCAATAAATCTTGAAGTTGCTCTTTTAATTCTTTCAAATCAGCTGGAGCTATTCGATAAGAGGGATGGAGATGGGCTTAGTGCCTGGCTCTAGATCAATCGAAAAGTCAATATCCTTATCGGGAGGAACACCTTGAAGTTCAGTAGGGAATACATTGACAAATTCTTGAACCACAGGAATGGACTCCATAAAAGGTGGTTCAACATTAGTATTCCGAATTCAAGGTTGACCCTAAGAAAACCGAAGCGGTGAAGGATTGGCCTAGACCGTTCACTCCTTCAGACATTTGAAGTTTCCTTCGTTTAGCCAGTTGTTATAGGAGGTTTGTTAAAGGGTTTTCTTCTATTGCGTCCTAGTTGACTAAGTTGATTCAAAAGAAGGCCAAATTTATGTGGTCAAATAAATGTGAGAAAAGTTTCTAAATCGTGAAGGATCGACTTACATCAACTCCAATTTTGACTTTGCCAAATAGGTTAGATGGGTTCGTGGTATATTTTGATGTGTCACGTATTGGGTTGGGTTGTGTGCTTATGCAACATGGTAAGGTGATAACTTATGCGTCTTGACAATTGAAGGTGAATGAACAAAATTATCCAACCCATGATCTTGAGTTGGCGGCGGTGGTGTTTGCTTTGAAAATTCAGTGACATTATTTGTATGGGATTAATGTGGATATCTTCACCGATCATAAGAGTTTTCAATATGTGTTTACCCAAAGAGACCTTAATTTGAGTCAAAAGAGATGGTTGGAACTTCTCAAGGATTATGATATGAGCATCTTTTATCACCCTGACAACGCTAATGTTATGGCGGATACCCTTAGTTGGCTCTCTATGGGAAGTGTGACACATATGGATGAGGGGAAAAAGGAGATAGTGAAAGAGGTGCACCATTTGGCTAGGTTGGGTGTAAGGTTGGACGAATCCGACAATAGTGGAATTTTTGTTCAAGGCAGATCCGAGTCGTCAATAGTGGTTGATGTTAAGGTGAAACAAGACTTAGATCCCTCCTTGGTGGAAATGAAGAGATTGGTTTTCGAAGGAAAGATTGAGGTTTTCTCCCAATGGGGAGATGGTGTGTTACAGTACCAAGGTCGATTGTTTGTTCCGGATGTTGATGGCCTAAAAGAGGTGATCATGAAAGAGGCTCATAATTCTCAATATTCTATTCATCCAGGATCTACCAAAATGTACTGAGATTTGAGCGAGTTATATTGGTGGCACGGAATGAAGAAGGACATATCCAAGTTTGTGTCAGAATGTTCTAATAGCCAACAAGTAAAAGTGGAACATCAAAGGCCCGATGGTTTGACCCAAGAAATCAAAATTTCCACTTAAAAGTGGGAAGATGTGAATATGGATTTCGTGGTTGGGTTACCCCGTACTCAGAGACACTTTTATTCTATATGGGTTGTGGCTGATAGGATGACCAAGTCGGCTCACTTCTTTCCGATTAAGACTACCTATAGTGCCGAGGGGTATGCCAAGATTTATACTTGGGAGTTGGTGAGATTTTATGGTGTATCGAGGTCTATTATATCAGATCGTGGTACTCAATTTACTTCTCATTTTTGAAAGTCTTTTCAAAAGGGACTTGGTACTAAGGTTCAGTTGAGCACCGCATTTTATCCTCAAATCGATGGACAAGCCGAAAGGACTATTCAAACCTTGGAGGACATGTTGAGGGCTTATGTGTTGGAATTCCAAGGAAATTGGAATGATTATATACCTCTCATTGAGTTTGCCTACAACAATAGCTTCCATGCTAGCATTGGTATGGCTACATTTGAAGCTTTGTATGGTAGGAGATGTAGATCTCCAGTTGGTTGGTTCAAAATAGGTGAGGCGGGCTTGTTAGGCCCGGATTTGGTTATTGAGGCCATTAAAAAGGTGAAGTTGATTAGGGAGAGATTGAAAATGGCTCAAAGTCGCCAAAAGTCTTATTCGAATGTCAGGAAGAGGGATCTCAAATTTCATGTTGGTGATTGGGTGTATGTGAAGGTGTCTCCCATGAAAGACATCATGCGTTTTGGCAAAAAGGGCAAGTTGAGCCCCCGATATGTCGGACCTTATGAGATTGTGAAGCGAGTTGACAATGTGGCTTATAGGTTGGATTTGCCTTTGGACATGAGTTCCATTCATCTGGTATTCCATGTGTCTATGTTGAAAAAGTTGGTTGGTAACCCTAAGGCAATTATACCTTTGAAGGGTATGACGGTTGAGGAGAAATTGACCTATGAAGAGGTGTCGATTGAAATCTTAGATAGACAAGTGAAGTGGCTTCGCAACAAGGAGATAGCTTCGGTCAAGATGCTTTGGAGGAACCAAGACGTGGAGAGTACAACGTGGGAAGGGGAGTTGGACATGATGGAGCAATATCCCTATCTCTTCAAATCTACTCAAGCCTAAGGTAATAGGTTCTATCCCTTTTTATGGTCCTAATTCTTTAAATTCTTTAGTTTTATGACATTGCATGCATATATGAGCACGAAAATGATTTAAATTATGTTTTGACATGAGTTTTGAATGACTTTTGAAATGATGCATGATCCGTTATGATTTGTGGTTAAAAATGTCTCTTGTTTGATTGGTGTCCTTAAGCCGTAGTTTTAGCCCATTCAAGGACGAATGTTCCCAAGGGGCAAATGATGTAACGACCTGAAAATTTTTGAACTTCATAATGGTTGGTCAAGGTTAGTGTTGGATTAGTCATGGTTGAATTTTGGTAGTCATGGGTTGCATTTAAGTAGTCGGATTCAAAGTAATGGTTTTGGTGGAAGATTGTAAGACTGGTTAGACAACATGGACTTTGAAAAGCTATATATCTTGGTATGAGATGAACTGTGGGGGTATTATATATCAAATCGAAGATCTTTGATTTATCTTCACAACACAACTGGTTTCACTTAATTCGGAGTTTGGATGTAAAAGTAATGGCGTTTGTAGTGAGACTGCCCGTATTCAGAAGTATGCTGGAAAACGATTTCGGAATGGAGTCAAAGTGAGGGACCACGGACAGTCTGGTGGTTCACGGTCCATGGTGGGTTCCGTGGGTTGCTCCAGTGGGTTCCTTGGGGTTGGGACCAAGCCATGGACCAAGTGGAACTCCACAGACCACTTCACAGTCTGTTTAAGCCTTCACAATTCGTGAAGGGCCCCATGAAGTGATCCAGAAAGCTGGTCAAGGCTCGAGGCTGGACTCCAGACCAAGTCATGCTCCACGGATAAGTACACGGTCTGTGTGCAGCTACACGGTCCATGAGACCCCTCGTGAGTTGGTCCAGAAAGTCCCCCAAGAGTTTAAGCCGAAGACGAGACCAAGTAACGTCTCACAGATAGGTTCACGGTCCGTGAACCTGTAGACGACCATTGGGTGGCCTCCGTGAGGCCCTGTTTTCGGTGAATCCTATCTGTCTCATTAATGGTTAATTTGTAATATGTTTAATCCTATGCCTCTTTTAGCCTTTCTAAGGTCTCCTAACACCCCTAAATCAAACCCTAATCCCCTTTTATTCATTCAAACACTCTTCAAACCTCACCAAAATTCTCTCAATCCTCTTGACCTCCATTGATGAAAGCTTGAAGAAAATTTGGGGAAAATCACCTTTCTTGCAAAATCATCCAATTCTCTTGGTTAATCTCAAGGTATGTGAGATTGATTCATGGATTCCCTTTCATCCATGAAGACCCAAGAACCCTTATCTTTAAATTTTGAATTTAAGCTTTTCTTTAATTATGGGTTCTTCAAATTTAAATATATTTAATTGAATTGAGTTGTGGACTGTAGAAATTAGGTGATTTAAAGTTTATTTAAGTTTGAATTTCATGAAATGCATTGAAACTCTTGAAGGTCTAATGTGTATGTCCCTTTGATGATTTAATATGCATGGGTAAATTGCATTATGTTTTGAATTGGGATTTTTCTCATGAATTATCTATTGAATTATGGTTTAATGTTTGAACCTCCATTACCCATGTACTTGATTCCTCATTCATTGTATATGCATTGAAGTATGGTTATGATGTATTTTTTGTTAAGGGCATGACCTTCGTGTCATGATATGATATGTTAAAGTTTGTGATCACATAGTCTCTTGTTATGGCTCTTTGAGCATTCTGGGTGCTTGCACCATTTTGTTATGTTATGAAGGCTTGATCTGATAAGCTATGTAGATGAGCTACTCCTATTGCATTGATATGGAAATGGTTTTGAAAATTCTTGTTGGCGTTGCCTAAGTATGGATATGGTTTTGACAATGACATGGTTGGTTTAATGATGCACAGTTTTGAAAAGAATGTAAATCCTCCATTTTGAAAGGCTTGCATATATATCTATGTATTCCCGTGGGATGAGGCTTAGTACCGAGGGATTGGAGTCGGGATAGACTATCTCCAAGTATCCATACTCCTTTTCATCAAACCATGTGCCAACATGGGATATCTCCTAAGATGGGATTGACTTGTTATGTATCCCTTTTTTAGGGTTGACTAGGGATCTACCTGGCAAGTAGTCCGAATCCAAGTAGTAGCTCGCTCGGGTTCCCTCCGTTGTAGGTTGAGGTCAAATCCCCACTATATATGACTCGTAGGTTGCATTTCATGCATCATGGAATGGCATATTATTATGATATATTTTTCCTTTGGCTATGTGCATTCCTTTCGTATCACTTGTTCCCTTGTCATCTCACTTGGTAATATTATTATGCCATATGAATTGCATGCCCACATACTTAGTGCATATTATGTGCTAACCCATACTCTTTGTCTACATGTTCTAACCATGTACCAGTGACGACCTCTTTCTTCCGTTGGACGACGAGTGACATCTTGAAGCTACTTGCTTGTGGTGATCCCTTTTGTTCAAGGGCAATAGCTACTTTCTATCTTTCTTGTATCATTTTATTTTCTTTCTTTTTGACTTGAGGGTGAGCCCGGATTATGTCGAGGCCCCGTTATATCTTATGTAGAGGCTAGGTTGGACATGTTAAACTCTTACACATTGTATTATGTTTGTTGAGATATTATGGTTGTTGAGATTTGATTATGGGAATGATGTTCTGATTATGCTTATGATTATGTATTAAGCTTGTGAATGTTTAGAATGTGCTTATATGGAAAGTCTCCTAACCCGGTATTCCCCCATAGCTTGAGTCCTACTTACTCGCCCCTTAGAAATACTTGTTATGTGCTATGTAATCCATGTTCCTTCCATTCCCTGCAACATCCCCATAGCTTGAGTCCAAAGACCCGTTTTCCCTAGAAATATGTGCTATGTGTTTACTTTTCTATGTTTCTGAGCTGATGATGTGAGTAATGATGCTATGATGGCTTGATCGAGGACTTTTGGGTTCTCCTTTTCCATATCACATCTAGGCCCCACTTTCGGGTCGTGACAATTACCTTGGCTTGTCGGAACAAACCTTGGCTAATCATCGACCGGTAGAGACTTCGGTCACCAATCCACATGCTAATTTGTACATCTCTCGGCCATATCCATCACAAATATCAATGCACAAGTAATAGTGAATGTAATGTACACAGTCTCAGTATTATCAAAATTTTTCAATATCATCACGATATCAATGTCATCACAATCCCAATATCATAAGTAAAATCTCAATATCGGTACCACCTCAATATCAATATCTAATAATTCACAAGATCACATATGTCATGAATCCATAATAAATTCACAAGTAAAGATTTCACAACATGAGCAATTATCCAATCCAAAATCCCATGATCAAAGCCTATGATAATACAATTCTATACCAATTCATGTCCCAAATCACCCAATTCCATATACATAGAAACATACAAGGTTCAATCATATTTAACAAAAGGTTAGAAGTCCACTTGCCTTAGTAGAAGTCTCAAATCAAGTTAAAACCATGCCTTTTCCCTTTTTATGATACACCAATTCATCGTAATCAAGTCAAATATAGCATCACAATCACATTACAAATCTAATTACACTAAAATCAAGCAATTTTGGGTGAAAAGGATAAAATGGTCAAAAATCTCATGCCATAAAAGGTGCCCGAAATCTAAAAATTAATACGTGAAAAAGTTCTCCAAGTAATAAAGATTTCAACAGTGAAAACTATTTCAAAAATTGAGTTAAAATGAGGTCACAATCACCAATTTAGTATTAGAAATCAAAGTAAAAACATATCCTCAAATTCTTCAATTAAAAACTTCATTTTCTAAGTTAAAATATAACATTGTTCAAACGTGTTTTACACTCTGCGTATGCGGAAGATTATCCGCAAACACGGAAATCAAGCAAGCCCAACACTCCATGAATGCAGAGGCAAATTTATCTATACTCCGCGAATATGGACCCTACCATCGCGAATACAAAGGTCAAAAAGAGATACACTCCATGAACGCGGAGGGAAACCCCGCGAACGTAGAATACAACCTTGATTGCAGCAAAAATATAGCATAGAAATTCACAAAATAGACCCTCAAGATTCATTCGGAATGCCGTGAAAACAAACCAGAGATGCAACTCTATCCGACGTTCCAAACTCAATGAGAACATCAATAACTGAGTTTGAGGCCTCCTTGGTCTGAAATCCGATAAAACTCAAAGAAACTAGTTGAAACGCAAAATACCCAAACTATCCTCAGAATATCTAAAAATTATAACGAGACCATTTCTAGCGTTAGTTTTACCACTCAGAATCACTGAAACTTCCAGAATTTCTATTAGAGCTTCCAAACTTTAAATGTTGATCAAAGTCACACTATGATCCAAAATCAACTAAAAATGCAACTTTGAGTCCAAAATCATCGTTTTAATTCCAAATTCATTTTCGTAAGTTCTCCTATACCAGGTTCTGCATTCTGGAACTGATGGAATAGATATAATTCAACTTCGATACTTGAAACTCATAATGACCACAAAACTCAAAATTTCCAACTTTAAGGCTTTAAAAACTCTTTCTTTAGCACAACTCCAACTTTCCACAAGATTTTTAAAATTTGATTTTCGACTCAACCAAAAATGACCCTTTTAGGAAGGACAAAATGGTAATTTTGTCATGAATGCCAAAAATGACCTTCGAGGTTATTACATCATCCACTACTAAAAATAATATTCATTCACGAACATGAGATAAGGAACATACCTAAAGGCTAAAAACGTTTGGGACATCGGGCATGAACATTTGTCTCCATCTCCTAAGTAGCCTCACTCTCTGGCCTGTAGCTCTACAAGACCTTTACTGAAGCTATCTCCTTAGTCCTGAACTTTCTCACCTACTTGTCCAAAATGATCACCGACTGCTCCTCATAATTCAAATCTGGGCTCAAACTCAACTGAATCTATGGAAATAACACGAGACTCATCTTCAATATAACACCGCAACATAGAGACATGAAACATAGGATGGACTGAATATAGGTTGGGTGGCAAAGCAAGTCTATAAGCTACCTCTTCTAGTCTATTAGAATCTCAAAAGGACCAATAAACCTTAAACTAAGTTTGCCTTTCTTCTGAAACCTCATAACACCCTTCAAGGGTAAGACCTTCAACCATACTCTATCACCAACCATGAATACCAAAGGCCAAACATGTCTATCAACATAGCTCTTTTGGCGACTTTAGGTTATCACCAACCTACTCTGAATCAACAATACCTGCTCTAGATCCTCTTTCAATATATTTGTACCCATTTTATTCACCGCTACTAAGTCAAACCATCTGATAGGTGATCTACACCTCTGAACATATAAAGCCTCAAAGAGATCCATCTGAATGCTAGACTGGTAATTGTTGCTGTAAGCAAACTCCATCAAAGCTAAGTGTTGATCCCATCTAGCACCATTCAGCACCTGGATAGTCGTCTCAGATTGCCCATCATTTTGAGGGTGAAAAGTTGTACTCATATCCAAACGGGTATCCAAACCATGCTATAAGGCTCTCCAGAAGTGAGATGTAAATAATGAGCCATGATCTGACACAATGGAAATAGGAACTCGATGAAGCCGCATTATCTGGCTAATATAGAGCAGGGCTAACCTCTTGGCTATATACTTCACCTTAACTAGTATGAAATGACTAGACTTAGTTAATCAGTCCACCACCACCTATATAAAATAAAAGCCACTAATTGTAAAAGGCAAACCCACCATGAAATCTATAGTAATGCGTTCCTACTTTCACTCAACAATGGGCATCCTCTGTAACTCACCACTCGATTGCAGATGCTCATAATTGACATACAGACATGTCAAGCACCTAGCCACGAACTCCGACATATCCCCTTTCATACCACACCACCAGTAGTACTAACTTAACTATAATACATCTTTATTGTCTTCAAATGATAGAATATATAGCACAATGACCCTCCTCTAGGATCAATCTTATCAAATCTTCTGCCTTAGGCACATAAATCTTGCCCCTGATACTTAATACACCCTCTGAATCAAGTTTGCCTTTCTTAGCCTCCCCTCTAATCACCTTGTCATGAATCTAGTATAACTTCTTATCCTCAAAGTAATGACTCCTAATTTGATCCATCAAGGAGGAAGAGACTCCAAACAAGCAAGTATATCATCATCCTCAGAAAGTCGCAATCTAACCAACCTATTAGCTAACCTTTGAACATCTCTAGCCAAAGTCACTCTTAAGCTCGAATAGCTGCAAGACTCCCCATACTAGAAGACTTTCTAATCAAAACATCAGCCACCATATTGGCTTTGCCCCGGTGATACAAGATGGTCACATTATAATCCTTCAAGGGCTCAATCTACTTCTTTTGTCTCAAGTTCAGGTCCTTCTACCTGAAAATGTATTGTAAGCTACAATGATTGATGAAGATGTCACAATGAACACCATATAGAGAATGTCTCCATAGCTTTAACACAAATACAAAGGCTGCCAAATCCAAATCATGGGTAGGATAGTTTTTCTCGTGAGTCTTTAACTATCTAGAGGCATAGGCAATCACCTTCCCTTTTTACATCAAGACTCCACTCGAGCCAACCTGAACACATCACCATATATCGTGAAATCAACACCCTCTTTTGGCAAGGTCAGAACATGAGTTGTGGTCAATAGTACCTTACGCTTTTGGAAGCTCTCCTCACACTCACTCGACCAATGGAATAGAGCATTCTTCTGAGTGAGCCTAGTCAATAGATCTTCTATAGAAGAAAATCCCTAAATGAATCGCTTATAATAACTAGCTAGGCCCACAAAGCTACGAATCTCGATGGCCAAAGTAGGTCTAGTCCAACCCTGAACGGCCTTAATCTTCGTTGGATCAACTCGAATATCCTCTATAGACATAATATGACCCAGAAATTCCACCAAACTCATCCAGAACTCACACTTTGAGAACTTAGCATACAATTTCTCATCTCTAACCACTGAAGTACAATCCTCAAGTGTTTCTCATAGTCCTTCTAGGTCTTAGAGTAGACCTATATATCATCGATAAAGACAATAATAAAAGAATCCAAATATGGTCAGAATACACCATTCATTAGCTCCATAAATATTGTTGGGGCATTAGTCAGCCCAAATGACATAACAAGAAATGCATAGTGCCCATACCTCATCCAAAATGTTATCTTAGGAATGTCAAAATCCATTATCCTCAACTGGTGATATCTAGATCTCAAATCAATCTTAGAAAATAAAGATGCACCGTGAATCTGGCCAAATAGATCATCAATTCTAAGGAGAGGATACTTATTCTTGATTGTCATTTTGTTCAGCTATCTATAATCAATACACATTCTCATAGAGTTATCCTTCTTTTTCACAAATAAGAAAGGGGCACCCCACGGAGACACACTAAATCGTATGAACCCTCTACTCAAGAGGTCTTGGAGTTGCTCCTTCAACTCAACTGGAGTCATATGGTAGGGAGGAATAGAAATGGGCTTAGTGACCCACTCAAGATCAATGGCAAAATCAATATTCTTATCAGGAAGGACTCCAGGAAGGTCTGTATAGAATACATCAATAAACTCCCAAACAATAGGGATAGACTCTATCGGTGGTGGCTCAACACCAGTATCGTAGATGAATGCCAAATAAGCAAGACAACTTCGATCTACTAGCTTTCGTGCCTGAATATATGATATAACTTTGTTGGGGTAGGACCCACTTGAACATCACTATACAATACTCAATCTATCCAGAATGGTCAAAGTCACAGTCTTAACATTGTAATCAAGAATGGCTCGATGAGGGGAAAGCAAATTCATCCCCAATATAACATCAAAATCAATCATATAAAGAATAAACATATCAACCCAAGTCTCATAGCCTGCCAAAGTCACAAGGCAGGATCAGTACACCCGATCTACTGCTAAGAGCTCACCTACTGGGTTGAAATATAAACAGGCACTGACATACTATCACATGGTAAATCAAAGCCCAGGCAGAAATATGCAGACACATATGAATAAGTGAAGCCAGAATCAAATAACACAGATGCAGGGTAAGGATAAACTAGAACAATACCTATGATAACAACATTAGAAGCCTCCGCCTAGGGTCTTCTTGTGAAAGCATAATATTGGCCTCCCCGTCCTCCACTAGTAAAAGTTTCCCCTACCAATAAAATATGTGGAGGCATCACCTGTCCCTCTACCTCCAGTGTGTCTATCTTTATCTGCCTGACCTCTACATCGGTCGCTACTCTATGAGGTTGTACCTCTAGCTGATGGTGTCGAATCTCTGATCGGTGTTATAGAATAAGAATGATGGGGCCCGAAATGGGTCTGTATAAGATATTGTCAAACTATATGTTCTAGAGCTACAAATCCAAAATAAGATTTAGGGGTGAACAACTATTATGAATAAATATGAGGGATACTGTAACCACCCTGGCTCATAGGCATTTGCTATAAACCGGAGGAACTCTGACCCAAACTATAAGAATCACGAGCATCTCGCCCTCTCTTTGATGCTGACAGTTCTGCATGAACCTCATGGTAGTGGAATGATCCACCTCCTCTTATCATACCTCCACCTCCAATGAGGCAACTAAGAACTGATAAGATATATCGACTCGTTTGGGGTCCCCAAACTTCTCTCTCTGTGTGAGCTTTGCCTTTTTGGCAGTACTAACCACTTACTAAAAAGATACTCCCTCCCTAGACTTCCAAAACACTGACCGTCTGATAGAATAAGCCAACCCCCTCACAAATCGGTGAACTCTCTCTGCCTCCGTAGGAAGAATAACTATAGCATATCAAGCTAGCTAGCAGAAATGGATCTCATACTCAGAAATTTTCATAGTTCCTAGTCTCAAAATCTTAAATCTATAATGGCTCTCCTCTTAAACATTCCATGAAAAAAATGTATTATAGAAAGCATTAAAGAATGTCTCCCAAGTTATCGGAGGAGACCCAACTAGAAAAGATCCTAAATAAGTCCTCCACCACTCTTCGGCTAGTCCACATAGCTGGAGAATAACATACCATACCCTATGAGTCTCTACTGACCCCATGATATCAAGTAACTCCCTACAAGTAATCAAAAACTCGTGTACATTCTCTGTCTTCCCACCCTGAAGTGAGGTGGGCCCATATTCTTAAACCTCTCATATCGACATTGCTCATCATTAGTAAAGGCAGCGGCTGGAGACATCTCAATAATAGGTGCTGCTAGTGGCTGCTCCACCTGTACCTAGCCATAGGGGTTTGCTGTTGATTTGGAGGTTGAATCCTAACACGTGTCTGTGAAGTACCTGATGTATCAGTTGGGCTACTTGTCTTCCCCATGTCTCCAAAACACTCAAAAGCCTTAAAAGTATATCCGGTAGTAGTGGTGTTGCAACATACTGGGGAGGAACCTGCTCCTCTCTAGGCTCCATCACTAGCTCGGGGGAGATACCCTGCTCATAATCTCTAACTAGCTGGTGCTGCTCCTTGACTCTGACCTTGACCTCGACCTCTGGCTTGGCCCCTACCCCTAGCTAGTAGTCTCAATAGCAACCTCAGGGGTTGCCTCCCCTCGTTCGATAATCGTTATACCTCTAGTCCTCGCCATCTGCCAAAAGGTCATATGATCACCCAACACTTAAACAAAAATCCACACATAAATTGATTAGAATGAAGCACGAAAGAATTTTCTAACAGTCTTCATAGCTTCTCAAGGATAAGTAACGGACGTCTTCGCATCGATTCTCAAGACTTTACTAGACTGAGTTTGTACACATGAGAGACCTATGAATCTTGAACTCTAATACCAAATTGCCACTACCCAAAATACGAGTGTGATGACACTCACCTAACCCACAAAGGTGAGTCAGTCCAAAACTAAACATCCTGGTACAATAACAGAATTGACACAGGTTGATAGGTAGAGAATGCCTAAGGGTACGAGACAACTTTCTCTGTATTGTTATCTCCGGACGCTAGTTCTTATTCATTTTCTCTTTTTGATCTTTCTAAAATATTCGACAAAATAGCCCAGTAACTTCGAGAGAAGGGGTGCCTCCTCACAAAAGGAGTCGCAGTAATCAGATTGCAAACATGCAATACCTATTCTTACATAGAGAAGTTTGCACAAAGAAGATTATTGTTCTCCATATTATAGTAATAAAAACTTTTAAGATGCATATACAATTCTTGTTGAACCCCTTCCACATGAGAGTACATGGGATATACCAAGTTATCTGGCTAAACCTAAACTATTGCCTCCCTAATTTTAAAAGAAAAGTTGAGAGACCACCAATTGTACAATGAAAGGGGTTTATTAATGTGAAATTTAAGAGGTCAAAAGTTACGTACATCACATGTCATTGGGAGATTCATAATATGTTCAAACTATCCTTCTAAAAAGTAATTAGAATTAAAAAAAAATAAAAAATTATTTAATTGTTACAAGCACAAGTTATGATGTTTTTGATCATGATAATTGAATAAATTGTTCATACAAAAAAACTATTAAGTGTACTACATTTTTATTTATATATGAATTTAAAAGGAAAAATTACCTAACTACACATACTTTTTTTTATCTTATTTACTATTTATCCCTATCATATTAAAATTTTACAAATATTCATATTTCTACTCCTAAAATCTCCCACGCAGATACATTATTTCAAATCCAAAAATTTAAGTAAAATCAATTGCCATTAACTTCCAGCGCCTCACTCCCAAATTTCTCGCCTAAAATCAAGAGCACGGTTGTAAAATTTGAATTTCAAATTTATCATATCTGATTTTCCTGTCTATGCTCTTCGAAAACCTATTGTATGTCGTCTTCTTCTTCACCTTTTTTTTCTTTTCTATTTTTGATACTTCATGGGCAACGCCCCTTCATTCAGTATTGAGATTACCCAAATACCAAAGTTTGATCGAATATATGACTATGAAAATCCAGATTGAGTAGAGAAAAGGTCAAAGAAGATTCACGATCAAGTATACATGAAGAAATTGAAGAAACTTACAACATCTACTCCAACAGTCAAAGTGGAGAACCCCCCCCCCCTCCCCCCAAATAAAGGGGGTAAAAAACATACACCAATAATTTCTCGACCCACACTACCCCAGGTATTTCCAGTGCATTAAACAAAAATTTTATTAATTTTTATACGAAATATCAATTTATAATTTCAATGACGGCTAATTTATTCTTCCTGATACTTAAAATTCTAACATTGTTTAGTTCCAGATATAAAATATAGTATATAATAAGTATATAAATTATAGATATGAATTTTTTTATATGTAATATTTTTGTATCATCTACATCAATTCAGGATACAATATTGTGAATGTTTATTTTTTGAATCAATTGTTATAAAATTAGTTTTTGTGTGCCTTTTAAGTATCAAGTACAACAGACAGTGTACACAATTATATGAAGTATTCCTTTTTTGTATCTAATACACTATTGTGATACAATAATTGTATAGATTGTATTATTTTTGTCTCAAATACAATAATAAATGACTGAAAAATAAGTTTTGTGCATTTCTTGTATCAGTTGGTTGAAAATATGTCTATTTTGTATCTAATACAATGCAGTGATTCAACAATTATGTGTTTTTATTTATTTTATTTGAATACAGTCATTCATGATACAATAATTATTTGTTCATATTTATTTTGTCTCAATAAAAGCATTCATGATATAAAATGATGACTTATTATTGTGATGGAGAGTTCCATTGGATTTTAGTTGTCATTGTTTTAAAACGATGACTTATTCTTGTATATGATTTATCTCTAGGCTCACAAAAGAAACAACCATAGGTGAAATTAAAAAGTTATCCCTAATGCTTCCTGCTTATCTTGACCAACCTTTTTCATGAGAAAATTGAAAGAATGGACTGGACATCACTAGATGTGTACAACAGTAAGGACATAGACAACCTTTTGGGACTACAACACCCATTTGATGTTGAGTTTGTCCAGAATATCGCTCAACAAGAAAGTGATAGTTTGTAAGTTTTAGTATGAGAATGTTTTTAACTGATCTTTAGTCTTTTTTAACCAATATACACCCTTTTTATAGGGACTATGGTTTGTATGTAGCTGCATTTGTTGAGTTTCTTAGTGATGGAATCCCGATCCCTTCTGATACTCTTGATGCTGATTTTCACCGGACAAGATATGCAATATTCCTTCGAAGATATGGCACCGTAAAGGCAAATGAAGGTTATGTTAATGATAAAAATAATCCACAAAAGCTCAAGAGTCCAGGAAATTAACTATTTGTCAAAGATTTAATCAATTTTGAATAGTAATGTAATAACTGTAGGACAACTTTAATATATTTTATGTTTTTGAGACGATACTTTTTGGCTAAAGTTGTCAGCACCTTATGATTAAAAATATTCATGTATCGTATTATTAAGATCCATGAATTAGATATGCAATATAAAACTATTACGTTTATCAACAGACATTAATGTATCACTTACATTGACTCAGACTATGTTTATTTTTGTTTCCTATTCATAGTTTCATATACAAATTTGTCACAAATTCTTGAGGTTATTTTGTGCATTCCGCATCATACATTAATGTATCATAAACATTGGTTGAAGTATTTATTTTGTATATTATACACATTAACTGTTATAATATTTTTATATTTTATACATCAAATCACTAGTGTCCTTGTTTATTTTATCTTGTTTCAAACACATGAGGTCACTGTGTAGGTCATATATGATGTATTTAATTTATTTTTTCATGCACTCCAAGCAATTTTTTATCTAACTTCTCTGTTGTAAATGTGACAAAAAAATGAACTATGTAAAAAGATTATATCAAACACATCAAATAGGAGTACAAAATCATCTCAAGTATTTTTATTTTTGTATCTAATACAATGTCACTGATAGTATCACAATCTATCATCAGATAAACTATTATGAACTGAGTACTTAACAACTACTCTAATTTAATTTGAACAAAATTTAATATTTTGTATCAGAAACAACCAAACCTACCAACATAGTATATTGAAACTTATTTTGAGATTATATACAATATTTCAAGCTTATTCATCTATCAAGTTATAAAACCAAAACAATCACAAAAAAACAGTGTTTCACTTGTCAATAAGAAAAAACACACAAGTACGTCTATTGTGATCTTCTTGTCCACAACATCCACAACAGTTTGTGTTGGTTGATATCTTTTCATCTGAGTTTTTCTCCTTCTTTTTCTTGGTTGTCCAGGCATTCTTTTGAACCTAGGTGGCAACACTTCTTCATCTAATATGTATTTGAGAATCGTCCAATCATTCTTATTTGGCATCAGAACAAACAAGATCTCATATATTCTAGTTAATGTAACTGGTTTGTAGTAATTCGAACAGTAAGGATGCATATTTGTAATATTCTTGCTCTTTAAAATAAAAATTGTGTGTGAAACAAGGTATCTCGTCAATTTGAAATCTACCATAATTACATGTCAATTTTAACCCAACAGTAGCTTGGACCTTCGTTAACATCCTTTCTCTTAATGGGCATGTATGTTCACTGTTGAAGTATCTCACTTTGAATACGTTTGAACTTTTCCTAGAAGACGCCTTCACAGTCCAACCAAAGTCATCCAAAAAACATACCAATACATAGCTGCACAATGTAGCAGATTCATTAATTACAATCTCTCGAAAGAATAATAACCAACATATACACTACACTCATTTGTATTATTTTTATTACGAATTTAGTAATTAAATTTATATGATTCAAATAAAATATACATTTATTTTTATTAATTAATGTTTCATCTACACTGTTATTTAAGTATATCTTACATAAGTACTTGGTATGTTCGAACTACTGACAATAATACTTGGTCCATCGGTGAAGATATTGTATCTGATTCATTTTATCCACCACTATACATCCTCTTTTTTCTATCTAATACATTTTATTAAGCATTGACTGAATGCCTCAACATTGTATCTAATATATACCTGATTTTTATTATTTTTTTTCACCTTATCTATACCTAGTTCAGCAACAATGGCAGCTTTGAGATTCACATAAGAAATAGTTTGTCCAACAACTATTCCATCACGTTTGTATTATTGGTAACTAACATCACTTTTCCAAATCCCTGAATGTCGCAACAATATAGACACATTCATCATAAATCAATTTCAACAAGACGCTGATACAAATTTTTTGAATTCCATCGATAACTTTTTTTTTAATCGAGAAAAGAAGTTATGGAACTTCCCATTTTTCTTGTGAAATTTGAATTTTGAAACATTGTTACAAATGAAAAAGTTTCTCATCAATTAGAATTGTGTGATTTTAAGAATAGATAATTAGAGTTTACCGTTTATTTTTCCCTTTTTGCTCAACTGAACCTGCTAATTAAAGAGGTGAAATTTTTGTATCGACTTGCTATTTAATGTATACGCTACCTTTATAAATTAAGGGTCTTTAGCGATATTGAAAAGAGTAAGAAAAAATAGTAATTACTCATTGCAGTATGTGATTTATAAAATATTTACAATTTAAAACGCTAAACTTTTAAATTCAATCGGTATAATTTGTGTATATATTTTGTATCCAACTATATTCAATTGAAAAAAATTAAAGTTAAATTATGAACTCAAGCAATATATTCTGTAGATATTTTTGATATCTATATTGAATTTCAATTTTATAATAATTTGATGATTTTAATAGTGAATTTAGTTGGTATCCAATTATAGTTTACGAGTATGAACTAATACATTATTAGTGTATTATATTGAATTGGTACACAAATTGATTTTTTATTTAATTATATATAAATATTTGATAATGTGTATGCAATTTGTGCCCATTTAGAATTTTAGATTTTAATATATTATGTGTATAAAATTTTGATTGACTTTGTATAATTTAGGATTTTGTGCATTATAGTTTGTGTATAATTTATATTCACAAAAATATATGGTATCTAACTAGTATAATTCATGTGTATATACTTTATATCCAATTATATTCAGTTGAAAAGAAGATTAAAGTTAAATTATGAACTCATGCAACATATTATGTGTATAATTTTTTATATCTATAGTGAATTTCAATTTTATACTAATTCCAAGGGTTCAATAATGATCGAGTTTGTCTAATTTAGAATTTCATGCACTATATTTGTATATAAAATTTGGTATCTATATTTGAATACAAGTTTACAAAAATTTAAAAAGTTTACGACTGTATGCAAATTGCTATAAAAAAATGACATCCAAGTGTCTAATAAGTGATATATCTTGAGAAAAGTGAATCATTATGTCACGATCCAAAAATGGATTGATCTTGATTTTTTACCCCCAATAAGAAAAGTGTTACAAAAATACTTGTCACGACCCAAAATGGACTGTGAGTGACACCCACACTCCTAAGTGGGCGAACCAACGATACAAATCCCAACCTATTTTAGATGTTCAAACTTATAAAATTAAGAATAATAAAATCTACTAATTCTTTTACATAACATTTCCCAAAACCTGAAAGTCATCACATCAAGGACATCTAATCTCAAATACTAAGTCTAAGAGTAGCA
>JBCEWC010007041.1:0-22048 GCA_038996855.1 Solanum aculeatissimum | reverse complement strand
TTAGTAATTTCAGAAAAAGTTGGTATATATTGAGATTATGCATGTAAAGTATGAGATTTCTATAATTTGCCCATAATTCAATAGACCCTAAATATTATCAAAGCCCACATAATAAGAGCCTGAGGGAATCAACTTGGTTTAACTTCAGATATACCGGATTATAGTTGGGCTTGTCAAAACTAAATTTCAGATAATTTGACATATTCTTTTGGTTTGCAATTAAATTCTACACATTTTTGTCAATAGTTATATATCTGAAGTTTGAATTATCAAGCCTAACTTTGATCCGCGATTTTACTCTCGATAAGTTCCACAGTAATTTTTTTCGTCGAATATATATATATATAATGCAACCTATGGATTGACCCCTTTGATCTTGTATATTTGCCATGTCCACTTGTGTGGTAATTTCATATCCATAACAAAGTAAATAAATGTAGTAAGTATTACGTATGGGATTGGAAGAACATTGAAATATTAATTTGTAAGAAACAGTGTCGGCAAACATCAAACAAAAAAATGAGTGAAGTTCAAGTCAAAATTGTAAGCAATAAGCCAATAGCCAAATAATATAAAATGGAAAATGCAGGAAGTTGGCAGATTATGAGCCTTTGTTAACATCACAGAAATCTCAAGAAATATAGACAAAAATTTTAAGAAGGGGAAAAACAAACACATGAAGAAATATAAGAGATCTTAATTCTGAATCTGGCAAGTTGTGCACAACGTGGCACTTTTTGATGTTTCCCTTTAAATAACTCAAACCAACAAGTAATTAAAAAACTTGAGAGAATAATTAGGAACCTAACTCTTATCTCATCCCAATATAAATAAATAAATATATTTATCTTTGTCAATTAGTTAATGGACACATTAGTATGAGAATCTCTCCAGTCGGTTGGGTGTATTTCATGCATGAATTAATTATTGGGGAAGTTTCAGAAATATATCTGGTCCATTAGTTAATCGATATGATGTATACTCAATATATTCAATCACTTATCCATATGAGTTAATTCTATGGTTGAATTAATTTTATCTTTATTAATTAAGAATAATGTAAAGACTATAAATCAAATACATTATATAGGAGAATAATATACGTTTCAAAATAAAAAAGAAAAAGAAGAGAGTTTCTATAAATATGATATAATGGTTCTTTGAGCAACCTTCAAATTTTCAACCAAAAGTGAAACTTTGGATAACGATCGGTTAAAACGATTTGCACTGAAATTGCACCAAAATCACTTTCAAATAATGACTTATCACAATATAATATTTATAATTTATTATTTAATTCTAATCCAATATCAATATTATAGTATTTTTTCCAACACCCTTCAACAATCAAACCATAAAAAGAACAGATCTATGAAATAGCTTTTTCATTAATGTATCATAACGTAAAACACAAACTGGAAATGACGCCTTTTGGAACTATATATGTAAACCACCCATGACCCACCCCTCTTATTAATCTTGATTGATTGGCCTTTTATTTTAAAAAATAAATATTGATTTTCAAATTCACATTCTGAAATAACTCATTTATTCCTTTTGTTTCAGTATAGGAGTGTGTATTTTTACTCCTCGTTTCTATTTCTCAAAAATGTTAGTACTTATATAATTAGTGATTCCTTAGTTTTCTGTGTTATTTCTTTTAATCAAGCGTTTGGAGCCATCTTCCCAAGTTATTTTTGATAAATATTCTTGACAAGTTTTGGCAAAGTTTTACCATGTATTTGATAATGAACATGTTTCGTTAAAAATAACCTTATAAAATAATTGATAACAATTAACAACAAAAAAATAACAATATGGAAAAGATCAATTAGGAAAAATTAAGTGGATAAATAAACATATACTAGTTAATTAGTTAACATAGTTGTAGGTTAAATTAATTACGACTCGCCACTAACATCTTTGTATAATTACATTTTGAGTTTGTATGGCAAACTGTATCAAATAAACGAATACTACGAGTTGTATACCGAAATATACAAACATTGCAAATTGTATAGCGAAATACACAGATACTTCGAATTATACAAATGTTGCATGAAAGTGAAATATACAAACATTGTTATAGTTATAGTTACGAAATGTAATTATATAAACTGTAGCTATTTTGGCCTATTAAGTTTTAGAACTAAGCTACTTATGAAAAATCTTTGAAGATCAATACATTAATTACACTCAAATTTGTTATTGATTCAATTGAAAGTATAATCCATTAAAAGCAAATTTTTTCCTCAATCTTGTCACTCAAATTATAACTCAAACTTTTTTGGAAGATTTAGATAAACACATTAGCTGGAATAAATAAATGATGGTTGTTGTTTTATAAAATATAAAAGTTAAGGGTAATTTTTAAATATTTAAAACTTCCCAAATACTATCCCAACTTTCCAAATACTATGTGTGGTGGGGCGGACGAGTTGAAAATGAAAAAAATCATCATACGGGATGAACGAAATAATTTAAAAAATTTACTGATTGAGCTCAATCCGCCTCGCAACCGCCCCATTGTCTTCCCCACCCAAGAGCTAATTTTTGAAGTTAAACTAAGATGTGATATCTTTACAATATTTTTTGTTTTGTTTATTTATTATAATAATTGCATGGAGTGATGGACCTTAGCTGAATGTGATAGACATTTTTAGCACAGTTATAGAAGTATGTGTTGTGGGGAAACACGAGAAAGAATCTAAGTAGCTGCTCCCTCTTTGTTTCACTTATTGTGCAGTGTTCAATCAATTACCTATAATTTGTTTGATAGGCTGCATGCTCATTTAATTTCCTCCTTTTTGTTTTACCTTAAAGTCTTGTAATGACTTTTATTTATTTACGATGGAAAAAGTGGGAGGGATTTAATAAACGTAGAGTAAAACAAAAGGAAGATCAGTAATTGGTCTTTGTGTTCTTTGAACTTAGAAGTTTAATTGAGACAACAAAACAAATCTACCATGAGGTTTCAAAATCCAAAATTGCTTTTGCTTCTTGGGAAAAAAAATTTCCTGCTATATATGCAGCCTTTATCACATTAAATGTTCATGAAAAGTCAATTTGTTACGCTAAGCATAATATAATTGAATAAAAGATAAGAGCAGAAATTTGGTGGAATTGAACGGAAGAGACCTGTGTAACGTCCCTAAAATTCATCCACTTGCAATTTGAAAGGTTCAAAAATTTCAGATAAATATGTTGAATCCCAAGTAGATTTAGAAATATCGAGTAGGTCATGTAAGGTCTTTAGTCATCGTTGCTGTTTCATCAGGAGTGATAAAATCAAACTCAATTCGCTTAAGTTGTCAAAGTTGTTTAAATTTGAATGAGTTAACGATATTGACTCACTCATTTATTAGTTCAAAATATTTAATTTCAATCTATTAAAAATTTAGTTGATATATCACTAAAATTAACTCTAGAGAAATTTTATCAATATATATATATATATATATATATATTATTTGATATATTATATATAGCCATAATAAGAAAAAGAAATTGTTACGTACTAAAATAACATAAAAGAATAAATAAAACAATTAAAACTTTGTCAAATTGATTGAGTTGGATCTTAATCTATTTTATAAAATATTACTCAACCCGTTTTGACCCAAACAAAACTGGATTAGATTGAATCTTGTCCTATTTGTTGTTTTGATCTATTATGATCCATCAAATTTGATCCAACTTGTCCAATTACCATATATCCCTAGTATGTTTCATTTTACACACCTCTTTCAATTGTTATCACTTCTATTGACTTAAGCTTAGCTTCCAAAACCACCTTATATGATCTACTTCCTTCATCCCATTTTATATGAGTTAGTTTAACTTGGCACGAAATTTAAAAAGAAAAGAAAGAATTTTGAAACATGATCTAAAATAAGTGAAGAGATATTTATATGACTGTAAATTATTTCATTAACGATAAAAAATGAATATTTTAAGAAAAGTCTATACTCTTTGTATGAAGTTTGGTTCAATAGCTAGTACCTCTTCCATTAAACTTTTAGCACACATTTGCCTCTATGATTTATGAAATTATTTATTTACGCCCTTTTCCAATGACTCCAAAAATAAAGGAAAAGGTCCAAATTTGCCTTTCAAGTTTGCAAAATATTCACTTTTTGCCCCGTTTTTAGGCTACACGTTGAACCTTAATTTGTGTTATATTTAAACCACAAAATGATACTTTTAGCAATTAATTAAACCTCCACCCACTACAACAAATAAAAAAAAATTGCAACAATTAAAAAAGTGACAATAATATAACTGTTATTATATTATATTTAACGATAATAATATAATATGAGTATTTATAATTAACATTCTATATAAATATCATTAAAAATTTTAACAACTTTAAATATAATAATATTAGCTCAATTACTATTAAATATTTTCACAATAATAAATATTACATTATATTATGGCGGGAATTGAAAGTTTCTAGAAATGAATGAGTAATAAAACTGGCTTTCTGGTTTCTACTTTCTTCATGTTAAAAAGCTGAAAGCTAGGAAAGTGCAAACTGCAGAGAAGAAGAAATTTAAAAAGGTACTCCTTTGTCCAATTTACATCCTTTTATGTTTTCTCAAAAATAATATTATTTTATTTTATTTTAATTAAAAATAATTTAATTTTAAATTTTTTTCTTAAAAGAATTTCAGTTATGTAAATATTTAAAATAATATTAAATCATAAATTTTAAAAAGAAAATTCTCATTTTGAATATTATAAAAAATATCACATAAAATAAGACGAGCAAATACTAATACATGGAAGTTAGCTACATTTTCACGAAGAGTGCTCACTTTTTTTCAAAGTAGATTAATATAATATAAATGCCCCCAAAAGTTATGACACAATATTTCCTTTACGTGCTACAAAATTCAAAGCGTTAACTTTTCTTTCATCCTTATATCCTTTTGGTTATTCTTTTAATGTTTAATTATTTTATTATTATTGCTCACTTCCACCTAATTATTTTATTATTATTGCTCACTCATCATAGGTGGAAGCGGGCTTTTAATAAGAAATTTTAAAATATGAAAAAATATACTAAAAAATTTAAAGGCGATTTACTATTTATTATATATATATATATATATATATTATTTTAAAATTTTAATTATGTATAAATAGATCATCTTATTTCAAGAAATATACCATTAACGATCCTCGTATCACTGAGAAATCTTATGAGAGAAGAATCAAGTTTTTAGCCACATTGTTTGTGAATAAAATTATGTTTCTTCATATTCTATTTGTGATTGCAATTTATCTTTTCATCACATTAAAATTTATTGTAAACAGGAGATAAAATTGATGCCTCGCCCGATCCATTTGTCA
Organism: Solanum aculeatissimum; assembly: GCA_038996855.1. Taxonomy (NCBI): domain Eukaryota; kingdom Viridiplantae; phylum Streptophyta; class Magnoliopsida; order Solanales; family Solanaceae; genus Solanum; species Solanum aculeatissimum. The sequence goes on along the minus strand of JBCEWC010007041.1, from coordinate 16,687 downwards.
TCCCTAGCTTGCTTTGCTTTTATAATAGTGCATATAAGTTAATTGGTCCCTCATGTTTATCTCCAAATCCCCACAATATTCTCATGCATCACTATCTCTCGTTTAAAATGACATACTTTTAATTAACCATTATATTGTCCATTGTGCAAAAGGGAAAACAATTTTTTGTAAATCATGTGATAAAAAGAATAAGGTTTAAATTATATTCAACTTTTGTCAAATCCAGCTTTTTCTTTCTCGTGAACTATCAAATGCATGGTTCTAACTTCATTTCCCTTTTTCAATCATTCTTAAATTTGACTAATGACTTAAAGATTCTGTTCTTTGAGTATATGGGCTGTCTCCTTTGGTACCTTCCTAACATTCCTTTAACGTACAGTAAAATTATATTATTACATAATTACCTACAGTTAATCAATAATTAAAATTTGTAATGACTTGCTTAGCTATAATAAAGACTAGACCTTAGGTTTGTTGCTGTGGCACCATCAATATCTTTCTACTATATTAAAGCTTGTTTCTTGCACTAATCTGGAAGTGTTTATTTTCAAAAAGCGTTATTATGAATTAATCCAAAACATTATGATAAGTGATTTAATATTAGGAAGTGACAATCTAAGAATTAAAAACATGCTATCTAGTTGTTACTTTTAAGATTAGACATATCTTTGTCTGGAGAAATTCACAGATTTAACTAATTTAAATAGTAGTAATAAATAGATGGGAGTATTACAATTAATTAAAGGGCTCTAGAATTTTAATTTCTTCTGGAGCATTTCTTATAGTAGTATATATAGTACTGTGTTTTGAAGGTTGTGTAAAAAGTTACACACAAAACTGTACCTGTTTTCTAGTAATAGTAACTATAAAGGTAAATATATAGAAATGTGAGACCCCCTTTATGTGATCTATATGAAAGTTAAAAGAAGGTCTTGTCATCCACGGCAATAAATTAAAGGATTTTCCGGTAATTATTTAGCGTCAATAATATGGTTATTGTTATAAGTATTTAATAATAATAATAAATATAAGTATTTATAACTAGTATTCTGTAAAAATCTCGCGTCACTAAAATTTTAATGATTCTAAAGGTATAATGGCATTAACCCAATAGACTTTCCCCTTTTTTTTATTACGATCAAGAGGAATTAAGATGAAATTTCTTATAAGCAAACACCAATACACCTATTTTTGTAATATTTATAGATCAAGTTATTCTCCTCCTTCAAGTTCTAATCTAGATTAATTTAGTCAACTAACCAAATTCACAGCAAAACTGAAATTTCCTACATGATCGATCAATTACTATATGTACTCTCTAGACAAGAATAGTTAGTAAAATTAATATATACTCCTATTCTAGTTTGAAGTTAAAGTGTGTAATTGAATTTTCCATTTAAGTTATTAGGTGATATATATAATATAAAGTCCTTTAAAGCGAAATTGACGCTAGCTATAGTATTATTTTTAGATGTATGCGTTTGTTAATTAGTTAAACTGTCTTCGTTGTTGGATGCAGACAAACAATAGTTTGAAATTCATCTTCAATTGTTTTTTTTTTTGAATTGGGGACATGGGAAGATGAAATGGAAAGGAGATTACAATGTGAGGAATCAAACCCTCGTCTTCAATTAGTATGGAGGGACCTTCCTTCTCTCTTTTTTTTGTCAGACTTTAAATTGGAATAGAGAGGAAGAAATGTCTGGCTTTAAAAGAGGTGAAAAACATTGTATTTTGAAAAAATTCCCAATATATATAATTGGATCAAACTTATTTATTAAAAATGGTCAAAATATACAAAATATATACACTGATTATGAATATTATATTATTATATGTATAGTATATGCATGTTTATACTTAAATATATCAGGTCTACATATTCGATAGCTATTTTGTAAATTAAAACAGTCAAAGCAATTAGACTATCATTATCCCTTTATATTTGATAACGATGTGTTTTAACACTTTTAGTAATTTACAAGAGCATCTCATAAACAATTTACCTGCCTTATATGATTTGTGAGCTATTTTTTTAAAGCGAGTTTACCTAACGTGCAAAAGATAGCGACTACCGAATGTTCATAGCTACATTAAGAAAAAGTCATTCCAATCATTCTGTACGTTAAGTGACTAAAATAAAGAACGAGCTGAAACTAGTATATATTGCACTATTTGGCTGCCCATTTTTCTAATTTTTTTTTTTGGTTTCTCACCCGGTGTTCGGAGCCCGTGGAGCTCCGACTAAATTCGGATCGCGCACTGTAGGACCCATTCGGGGGTGGCGCTCCCAACAGGAACCCGAGACCTCTGATTAAGGGTGAAGCACTCCCACCAGTGTATCACAACCCATATTGATGCCCATTTTTCTAATTACGTATAATGTATGAGTACTTGAATATTTCGAGTTGATACTGATTATTTACTTTATTTAATAATTTTGCAATCGATAATAAAAAAATAATTTTGGAGACCATTATTTCGAGTTGGTTGTCTTTTGCAATGGGAGCACTAGGGTCAGGCAGAATATTATTGTCGAATATATAATATCATACAGAATTTTGACTAGAAACAATTCTCGTTTGCTCTTTTTGGGGAAATAATTAATACAAAAAAATTTAGCCAGTTGTCTTTTTGGGACCATTATTTAATAAATGATCATTTTTAAAAAAAAATTAAAACCTATGACAAATTAAAACATTAGGCCTCTTAATAAATTAAATATTGTCTAATTCTTATACCACTGCAGACTTACTTAAGAACAATTATAATAAACACATAAAAATGTCAAAATCTAGCTAGCTATAGATGGGCATTATTTAATTTTTGCTAGAGCTAGCATGTTAGAATCTTGTACAAGAACTTGAATTAACCCAGATAAGAAAAAACAAATTAAAAGAAAAAAGAGTGAGACATTTTTGAGAAAGATAAAATTCCGTACTCATCTCTGCCTCCATGAGATAAGAGTAAGGCCTGCATACATGCACCTTCCCTAGATTCCATTCTGTTGGATTTCAGTGGATATGTTATTGTTGTTAAACCTCGCATGCAATAAACCAAGTTTGTTTTATTTTTTTCTTATGAGCTTGAAGCAGCTTCCTCTTGGATTCTAGCAAGCAATTGATTAACAGAGTCAGCAATTTCATCTGCAGTACTTAGCTGGCACCCTTCCTCTAGCTGCTCCAAATTCCATTTCCATGCACACAAAATTCATAATAAGACATGTAATTGAACGTCATAAAATCAAAAAATAATAGTAATAGAAAAGGAAAAGCATTTAGACTTAAAATTGGAAAGGAAATAGTCCCTCTTTCCCTCAATATACTTTTCTTTTTAGTCAGTCTAAAAAATAATGACATATTTCTATATTTACTAGCTCATTTATCCCATTTTATGTGCCACTTTTTTCTTTTTAGTCCGTTCCCCCAAAAAAATATCACCCTAATCTAATTGGAAACAATTTAAACTTTAATTATTATTTTTTTACCTTTAATGAAATAATTTTTAGCTACATAAAAATTTAAGAAATATTTTAGACCACAAATTTCAAAACTCTTTTTTTTTCATAAATACCATGTCAAGTCAAAGAATGTCACATAAAATGAGACGGAAGAAGTAACAATTTAACTTTAAAACGACATTTCAACCTCAATGAAATAATATTTAATCATACAAATTTCTATGACTTATTTAAAATCACAAGGTTCAAAAGTGTTTCTTTCTTTCTTAAATTTTATATCAAGTCAAAATAACTCATATAAATTGAAACTGAGAAAGTAACTTAATATACATTAGAAGTATAAAAAAGCTTTTTCTACATTCTATTCTATCATTTGTTTGAAACTATTTCCTTATTATATTAGTCTATTTAAAAAAATGAAACGTTCTTATATTTCCTTAACAAGAAGCTTTTATAAATACATTACAAATGACATTACAAGTTTTTCAAATCTTTCATTTTTTTTATTAAGTTTTGTGTCCCGTCAAATTATGACAAATTAAGTGAAACTTCCGGAGTACATTATTAGTGTAATCTAACAATTTAATAGGTTGTACCCCGTACGTTCCTTTTTTTTGTCTCCTTTCTATATATAATAATTTAAAAATAATTTAACTTAAAAAATTAATAGAAATTCTTTATTTTTAAAATTTTATGTCAAATCAGGTGGTATCACATAAATTGAGACCAAATAAGTAATAATTAGTTATATTATTATGAGCATAGGTACATGTACTTATCTTTTAAGTGACGTGATAATATAATTGTGTATAAGTTAATTGACTAAAATGAGGTAATAGTGTACAAACCTTGAGACTGAGGGAATAAAGAACCATATGGTCGACAGTGGTGACATTGAGATGGAGAACAGTGAGCCATAGACACTGAAGCCCAGCTACAATTTTCAAGAGCTGTTTTGGCCTTCTCTTTGATAGTATCTTGAGATTGGCATGACTCTCTGCCATGCTCACTTCAATGTCTGCCAACGCAGACATTTTCTCAGTGGCTAGCGGAGAGTCACATGATCCGGCAACAGTTGCTGCTGCCGGAGAAGTACTCTTGGAATGAGTTGAGTACTGTGGAAACGTGAAGTATTCAGCAAATAGTGGATTTGATGATGAGCCATGATGATGATCTGAATGTTGTTGTTGTTCTTGTTTTTGAGAATGGATTCTCTTTTGAGCTTCTAGGGTTTGAAGATGGTGTTCTAGCTCCTTCACAAAGTTTATGGCACCTCCAATAATTGATGCTTGGTCACCCTGAATAATATAATTAAGAATTTTCTTTACTTTCACAATAATTTTTAAAAATGTGAAAATTAAAGAAAAGGACGATTAAGGAAACCCCACATAATTTAATAGCGCGAGCAGAATTAAGAGGGGCCAAAAAGGTCCATACCAACTCTCTAGCCAAAAAAATCATACTATATAAAATTTTAAATTTTATATATATGTTGAAGTTCTAGCTAAAAATCATACTATATAAAATTTAAATTTCATAACATTTTATATATATGTTGAAGTTCTAGCTAAAAATCATGGTACGCCACTGATAATAATAATACCCAGCTACATAAATAGTACAGTAACATTCAACATTTTTCATCTTTACAAAGTACAATAAGTAATAAATGCAAAAAATTATGGCATGAATTTTCAAAACACAAATCCAAGATCCGCTTCGCTTTGTATGGAAACTTTCTAAAATTTACTAGTAGTTCAATTAATTTGTTTCTTTTTAGGGTAAAAGACATATAAATTTATTAAAAATTGCTAGGGTGATAATCATTTTCATGGTTTTTTCATTTTAAATTCACAAAAAGTTAGTCAACTTTATGAAAAAAAGTAAAACTTAAATTAAAGAAATTCTTGATAAAAAAAAAAGAAAGAGAGAAATATATATATACCCTTTGAACGTAGGATGGTGGCATTAAAGATCGAATAACAGCAAGATACTCATTCATCTGTTTACGACGATTTCGTTCCACCGCAATATGTGTCATTCTTTGATTCTCCAATTCCTCTTTGTTTTTACAACTTCTGGTCCGTCTTCTTTTCCGGCGGCCGGAGGTGGCGGCGGATCTGATCGCTTCTGCCGGAATTTCGGCCGGCGGAGATCCTTCCATGAACAACTGTTGATCTTCTAGCGAAGAATTTGGATCCCAAATGTTGTACTCTCTTGCATTGTTGTTGTACATCAGTACTGGCGATGACGAAGATTCTTCTCTATTATTATTATTATTATCTAACAAACTTGTAAAACTCATTTCTTCAGCTCCTTCACCTTGTAATAAATCCAACTCATAGTTATAATTAAAATTATTATTACTAGCTGGAACATTATAGTACTCTTTGCAACCGTACCCAAATGTTTCTTGATTGTAAATCACTGTCTCTAATGCCATTTTTTTTTATGAAAAAAAAAATTAACCCCAAATACCCTCTTTCTCTCTACTTTATTTTCATGACATATATATATATATATATATATATGTGGACAAGAAAAGTGGTTTGAAAGGCCAAGAAAAGAAAAAGAGGAGCAACAGTAGGAGAGTAAGAAGAGAAACAGTAATAATGTTTGTTCCAAAGAAACCTAACTTTAGATTGGAAGTTTTAAGCAAAAGCACAAACACTAGAATACCCAAAGGACCAAAACAAACATAGCTTTTTTATGATCTCTTTTTTCCTTTCTTGCAGATGAACATGTTATATATAAGAGAAGAAAAGAAAAGCACTGAATTTAACCTAATAAAGTTTACACAAAATTAAGTCACACGTGACACTAAGCAAGTTGGAGAAAGAGAGAAGATGGTGTGGGGTGCGGGGGTGAATAGCTTAGCTCCTGAATATGTGTACTGAGAAACTCTGATGACTAAAATGGTCCCCTATATAGATTCACCAAGATGGTGAACATATGATGGGACCCAACCATACAGAGCAAGGACAAATGACATTAATAGTAGAAAAATGATTAAGCCATCTACAGTTTTGTTCTAATACTACTTACTTACAATATGCTTTTGATTCCATTTTATTTTAATTATAATTATTAAGGGTATATATATTATATAAACGAACACTTAAGCAAATTAATACTTCGTCCTCCGGGGCGAAGCTAGAATAACTTTGATTAGAATCTTGATTAAAATAAATTTATAATTTTAAAAATATAGATTGTGTTACAACAAATAGAAATCACTTGATAGTATAAAAATTACCAACTTATAGAAGCAGAATCTTGGAAAATGAAACAAAGTCTTTGTGTTCAATAATATGGTAGGAAGGAAGGAAGAATTAGGTTTAAGGAAAAAAATTAACCTTTCTAGTACTGTTCAATTAACATATGGTCACTAATTATTTTAATATCTCCTCCGTTTCATTTTATGTGGAACTCTTTAACTTGACACGTTGTTTAAGAAAAAAAAAAAGAGTTTTGAAACTTGTAGTAAAAAATCATTCTTAGTTATAGAGAGGAGATTACAATATGGAAAATTGAACCTCACCAACAAGGTATAAGTTCCCTTATAGACCGTGAAATTGAACCCTCTAGTTGAGCTACTAAGAACACTATCTAACAAGGTGAAGTTCACATAAATAGACTCCATTTAAGTGTATTGTAAATTAAAGTACTATCAAACATTAACTCATCTAATCAAGGAAGTATCTAAGAATGATATGTCAAAGGATTTCAGATATTGATCTTGACATGATGAATTACCCAAAGATTGAATATGATTAGTGGTGTCTTAATTTAGGAAAAATATGTCCAAAGAAGGGCATTAATTGAAGTGCATTGTCAACTATGTACAATCAAACTGAAATTAATATTGGGACCAAGGATATCGTCATTTAATATCCTAAATCTTATACCCAAGTGGGTGCATTGTATGATATATGCAGAAAACTTTTGCATAAATACTGCATAGCTTTCGTTTTATTTGGTCATAGTTGGACCCTGTCCACTTAACCAATCAAAGATATTAAAAAGAAAGAGAATCTATTGCTGACGAAAAGTTGATGATAGCTCAGATAGTCCATCAAGATGTGGAAAAAAGTGTTCTCTGCATCTAGCTTGCTTGTGTTTGAGTGTCTATCGCATATAAAGACGGAGTCAAAATTTGAAATATTGTGATTTTGATATGACTCGATAATTCGTCTTAATTACTGAGTGCACAACTAAATATGTATACGTATTTCACAAATATGTGATCAATATTGGATTTGTCCGACTCCATAGCTAATGGTCTAGCTCTACATCTGTATGTGATGAGTTTTTACACCATTAGTGCAATTTAATTGATTATAATTTATTTGCTAAGTTATTGTATCAAACTTGATATGCTGATATATTGTTGTTTAAACTACCAGGGAGTTTAAAAAAAGAAAAAGATTTTTTTCAAATTTGTAATCTAAATAAGTCAAAAAAAGAGCATTTTAAGTTGATGTGTCATTCTTTTTTATACGGACTAAATTGACCCTTATTACTCCTCTAAATGTAAAAATGTGTCATTCTTTTTTATATGGACTAAAAAGCAAAAATATAATAAACATTAATGCATGAAGTTCAAACTCAAAACAGAAAATATGAAATAAGAAATTATTATTCCCTTCATCTTAAAATAATTGTTATATTTTTATTCTTGAAAGTCAGTTTGACTCATTTTTGAAGTTAAACTAGATAACATTAACTCTATATTTTCAATTTAAAATTTAGATATTTATAAAATATGGGACGACAAGTACTAAAAGATACAGTTTTCTCATATTAATTGAAGAAAAAATATATTTTAAAATATTAATAAAAATTTATATAATATGAGTTTCAAAAAATAAAAGGAAATATGACAATTAATATGAATCGAGAAGAATAGTAAATAGTAGCATGAGGTGTCTCAGGTTGGTTTTTGGAATATATATCAGTTGAAGCAGAGGAATCCATGTGACTAATCAACAGAAACAGAGTACTCTGTTTATCTTCTACGATGATGTCTCTATTTCCTTCTTACTTTCCCAAGACTCCTGTTCTCTTTGAATTCTTCTATGAAAAAAACTAATTAATTAATTAACTGCATTACAATTAATTAATAAAACATTCTTTAGTTTTATTTTCACTAATTAAATTAAATTCTCTTGTCTTAACAAGACATTCTCTCTAGGGTTTCATGTTTTTTCTCCTCTTCCTCGATTTCCCTTTTCGATGGAATATTTATTTGGCCCATTTGCTCTCTAAGTTTATGTTAATTAATTGTTGTTTCATTCCTTTCACATTCCTAATCAAATTTTTAATTAAGGGACACAATTTGAAAAAAGAAAAAACAACTGGCAAATACGATTTTTAGGTGTTTAGGGTTATGAAGAGGTGATTAGCAAGTGTGATTAGAGAATAATTAGTGCAACTTGATTTAGGAGTTCCAAATTTTTATTTTTTAATAATGTGTATGATTCCTTTGTGATTTTCTATGACGAAAGTCATATGGATTCTTTTCTGGAAAATTACTCTTCCTGGTAGCAGGTTTATGTCCTTTTCCTTTTATTAATTATTATACTTTTGTAATTTGTGGTCTGGATCACTCTACTTTTTGACACAATTGCATCTTTTTTATCAAATCAGTTTTGCTTTGTCACAAAAATGATAATCCTTTTTTTTTTATAATCGTGAACAAATTTCTGGCAGGGCTTAAAAATAGAAGAAAAGTGGAAAGTGAAGAAAAAAGAAACATAGAAATAGAAATGGCTTCTGAAATGAAAGGGGACTGAACAAGAGAGATTTGCACCCTAATGGACTAGCAATAGCAATTATAAAGTACTAATAAGCTAAATATTATTAATGATCTGGTCTGTTTGGCTTTGAAAACAACAACAATAACATATTTGATATAGTCAATGGTGTAGCCACATATAACTTAGGATGGTCAATCGAACATTCTTCGTCCAAAAATTATATTTTTCTGTAAAAATATTAAAGAAAAATAACGTTTTGCACTTTGACAAGTAAATCAAAAAGAAAAGTGGAGGAAGCTCCTAAAGGAGGGGGCTGTCATTATATAAAGATGTAAAAACAATTTTTATGAGTATGGGATTAGTCTGTTCAAAAAAATAATTCTTCCTAAAAAAGTCATGAATTCCAATACTCCCATTTTATCATTAATGATAGAGTAATTTTTTTATATAAATGAGATGACATATTTAATATTATATAAAATTTATTATTGATAAATTAATTTTTGTGTCCAATCGGACTGAATTACATAAACTGAAATGGAGTATATGAGAACAGAAAACGACTATTAAAGGACTCCAAGAGCCCAAAAGCCTAAGGAGCAAGGCCCCCATGGATCAAGAGATGATATCCTTTTTATCCTTATTAAGCATCTACGGGGTGAAGATACAGTCAAGTGATATTGGGTCAAGTAATATTTAATGGTATTGTAAATGCTTATTATGTGTATCATAAAATAATTTATGATTGTAATTCATCTAGATTTATATATTCATCAAAATAATTAAAAATAACAAATTAGCTATTAACTTTTTAAATATGCAACTTAATAAATTTTTTCAAGAAAAAAAATATCTTTTGAGAGATAAATTTTCTCAACAAAAAAAATTATCTTTTTAAATATGAATACAAATCTTTTAGTTATAAGCATAGTTCTCTCCAAAGATAATTCTTAAATATGCAACCTAATAAATTTTCTCAAGAAAAAAATTATCTTTTGAGAGATAAATTTTCTCAAGAAAAAAATTATGTTTTTAAATAATTTTTTTGAGAAAATTTATTAAGTTGCATATTTAAAAAATTAATGGCTAATTTGTTATTTTTTAATTATTTTGATGAGTATATAAATCTAGATAAATCACAATCATAAATTATTTTATGGTATACATAGCAAGCATCTACAATACCATTGAACATAATTTGACCCAATATCACCTGACCGGATCTTTACCCCTACGTACTAATTCAATTTAAATTTGTGTTATAAAATAAAAATTATGAAGTAAATATATTAGAAATAAGTATAGGATCAGAGACTGTTATATTATTCAATAAATTGATATATAAATGAACTTAATTGATTTTATATTTAAAAAAACAAAAAGAGTTATATTATAAACCTTTTCAAAAAGCTGCTATCAACATATCTGTTTTAACTTCTTTACAAGTTACTTGTTTTATTGCAAGATATTATATTTATAACAATTTGACACTTTTTTTATGGATAGAGTTACAATAATAAATTAATATTTAGTTTCTGTCAACCATTACAAACACTACTAAACCTAGCCTTCTTTTCATGTCTAAGCTATATATCTTAATTTTTAATATAATAAAAATCTTAATCGTAACTAGAATGTCCTTGTTATGATTACAACTCATTATCTAATAAAGAACCACAAGAGACCTTCAATTTTTAAACCCTAATAGCATGTGTTGTTAGCGCAAAGCACGGTCAAGGCTTGAAACTAATTAAAACCTGCATGGTCATGTGGGCACGTACATATATATAATCTATGAATTAATAATATATAATGCATGTGTTAAAAGCTAATTAATACTGGATTAGCAAGAATATAATTATATTATATAGTTCCTATGGACTAGCTGAAGAAATCCTCAAGTAAGGAGCCTCAAATTCTGGGAAGCTGCTTGTTTGCTCTTTTGTTGCCATCTGCATGAAGCATATTCTTTGTTAATTACAAGAAATAATAATTAATTAGTTTTAATTACTTTAATTGTATCAAGGAAATTAATATAAATGATCAGCTTTCTTGTTCTTTGAATTCAACTGGGTGGTTTTGCAAAAAGGTGGCGTGGCATAATCAGAGCCAGATCTTGATTATCTAATTTATGTGTTTTAAATTCTAAGAAAAAAATAAAAATTACTGAATTTGTTAATAATCATTAAAAAAAATGTCGGTGATAAATAAATGCTACTCTATTTTAGATGTATTAGAAAAAAGGATTATGATATATTTTTCTTTTATATTGTTTTGTAACATGATCAATGCTATCTTAATATTCGTTAAGAATGTTCAATCGGAAATAATTATTTTGGTGAACTAACGAATGTTTTGGTGCATGTTAGACACGAATGTTAACCTATTTTAGTCCAATTCATTCATTTATCCGAAATTGGATTGATATTTAGCACAAATTAGCTTGTGAAAAAATTTGTTAAAATATTTTTAAAAAATATAATTTTAAATTTGATACACTATATGTATACATAATAAAAAAAATATTATTAGGTATTAAAAATTAATAAGAAAACAAATGACACAATAAAAACTTAGTAAGAATTGAATAAATTAGCAAGTTAATATGTCATATGATCACTTTTCATAAAAAGTTATTCAACTTTGATTTTTAACTCCAAAATCACTCAATTATAGATTCTTTCTCAAAAAGTCACTCAACTTTGATTTTTAATTCAAAATTCACTTAACTATCAATGTTTTACTTTCAAAATCACTCAACCTATTTAATTAATTTTTATTTCTATTCAATATTTAAAAAATTATAAATATATCCATTTAGATCATTTAATGATCCGGCCTGCTAAAAATACAATATAAATCCAATTATTTGACCTTTATTCTCCTAAATTACTCTATCTTCTTCTCTGATTTTTTTTTTTTTAAAAAAAATAAGTCAGCCTTTATGTTTCTCTCCGAAGTTGATTGACACAATTTCTATGATCTGCTTCTGGATACAATTCCTTAACAATTCCAATCAATCCTTGTAACATTGATTTTAATTAGTTATATACATACCGCAAAAAAAATAAAAATAATAGTAAACTAGAATTTAAAAAAATGAAGAAGAGGAAAAATAATCGGAGAAGAACATGGAGTAATTTAGGGGAGTAACAAGGGTCAAATAATTAGGTCCATATTATATTTTTAGTGAATCCAATTTAGTAGGGCGGATCATTAAATAGTTTAAATGATTATATTTATACTTTTTTAAATATTGGTAAGAAATACAAATTAATTAAATAAATTGAATGACTTTGAGAGTACGTAAAACATGGATAGTTAAGTGACTTTTAAATTAAAAATTAAAGTTGAGTGACTTTTTGAGAAAAAAAATCCATGAGTGACTTTTTATGAAAAGAATCTATATTTGAGTGACAATTTGAGATATTAAATCATAAATTAGCTTATAATATGTATTTTAGCCATTTAGGCCTAAATAGTTTTTAGGAGTGAATTTCAAAAATGGCGAACATATAAAACCTAATTAATTATGTTTCATAGTTATATTTTGGGTAATTATATTTTGTAACTATAGTTATAGCAACGTTTGTATAATTCGCTCAACATTTGTATATCTTTGTATAATTCGTTATACAATTTGTAGTTTGTATATTTCGTTATATATACAATATCCTAGGCCTTACTTATTCAGGACCTGGGGAGTAGGGGAGGGGGCAGGGGAGGGGGGAGGGGAGCCTCGAAAAGCATTGTTGAGAGGAAGATCCTTGGTCCCTATTCATTCTCTAGAAGGTTCCAAACCTTTCTTCAACATAGGTGACGACGAGCCAAACAAAGATGGAAGAGATTAAACATAGGAATGAGAAGCAAGCTCGCCTTCCTTTTTGATCATTTTGATAGAGGGGGGTGAAGAAAGTGGACCAAATAGACTTGCATTTCTCATCGAACAAATACAGGAAAAGAATCATATTGAAAATGCTCCTAACCCAACTACTTCCTTCGTAGATCCCGCGTATTGTAAGTGATCCAAACCTGACCATAGCGATACTCCCATAGTGGCAAGTGAAGTTGGTGAGTCGTATGATGGGCAACTATTTCCTGCGGTTCGGAGAGTACTCAGTTGTTAGTTAGTACCCCTTTGATTTCGGGGTAGACCTTTTCACTCTATTTTATTATATACGCTTAGCGAAAAAAATATTTTTTGATACACCTAGGACATGGATTCTATATGAATCAATTGTGCACACCGTTTGTATAATTCACAGTAATTGTATATTTCGGTATACAATTTGATTCGCGCACAATTTTTGTATAATGACCCATAGTGTTAATATAAATTGCACTAATTATACAAAATTCAAATCGTACTTACATCTAAATGTTTGTCGCGAACCGTAATTAATTCAAACTATTAATATATTAGCTAATTAACTAATATATATTTACTTATCCTCATAATTTTTTCTAATTTTTAGGGGGGGTTATATTCAGTCCAATCCCCCCGTTTGGTCCATATAAGAATGATTGTGAGCTAGCATTTCAATAGATTCGTTGATCATTACATTATCACATTCTTGTTAGGCTAAGTAGGACAAAAAGTTTTTTAATACGATATGATATTGTTTATTTTCATTTAAATTCCCATAATTTTTCTCAAAATACGTCCTCACACTCACAATAATCTCCTCCTCCAACTAAGCTCTACAGAACAATTACCACTAATTGCAATTTACGAGTTAATTTTTAAGATTCATATTTCTTGTAGTTTGTTTTCAAGACACCAATCATGACATGGTGAAGTTAGAAAATAGAACTCCAAAATCATCATTTGTTGTCTTCATACTCATTAACATAATGACATATTGTATAATTTAGACTAAGCTTACGAAACGTAAAACACATCATACTTGAGAAAAAGAAAAAAAAAAGAAAGAAAAGGAGATAGCGTTCTTTCTAATTTTTTAAATCATCGACGTGGAATTTTGTTTATATTTATACACAACCATTCTAAAAAGAGAATATAAACCAATTGTCAAAATTATGCCTTTTGCACAATTAGAGCTTGAGATTTATATTTTCCAAACCATTTAAAAATCAATATACAAACTGCATTCATTATTAAAGTTGATTATTCATTCAACGTAAATATTCTCTAGAGGGGAAAATTAAGATAATGAAGTGATGGATGTGATTAATAAAGTGAAGTCTAGACAAAGACAAAACTATGCAATACGTCATAAAATAGGATATATAGCTAATAGTAATGCTAGATTAGATTAATAAATAAATGAGTTTTAGTGATGAGAAAGTCATAAAAAGGTCCAACAAATTCAAGCATCTACAAATTTTTAAATATGAATTCTTGTCCCCAGAGTTTGAAATAAGTTGTTGAATATAAGGCTTTTGTTTCTTAATATTCTTTATAAGAATAATAATTTCCAAATTCTTAAATATTTGTCGTTATGTAAATAGGCTATAAAATAATATGTCTAATCTAAAATTATTATCCTCTTTCATTGAATCTGAAAATCTAGTATTTCCTCATCATTAATCGTCTAATCAAACTTTTTTGTTTTTTCCTTTTGTAAAAAAATCAAAAAGGAAACTAAGGAGAAACCGCTAGAATTGTCTTAATCTTGCACTTTTTAAGAATTATGTGTGTTTGGTATAATATTCTTTGGAAGTTGTTTCACGTTTTGGGAGTGATAAATATTTTCCAAAAATAATATTTTGTGAAATATTTATAATAATGTTAACAAATATAATTAGGTATTTTTCTTGTAAAATATAGATGAGTATTAAAGGTTGATAATGATTGCAAGATATTGATTAGACCAAATATTGAAATAATTTTTTAAAGAGGATTTTGCAAAAAAGAGCTAACACTTAAAACATAATAAAGGTAAAAATAGCTATTGTTTGCTAAAATTATAATTTGTAGCTACATAGTATAGGAGAGAGGCAAGTGAGATCGAAAGAGGGAGGAGAGAAGCGAGTGAGAGAGGGTAGAGATTGAAGAGAGGTGAATTGTATATGTATATTTGTCAAATTGTATGTGTATATATGTCGAATAATTGTATATGTATAACTAATATATAAGTACTTGTATATCTGGTAGATGAGATTGGGAGAGGGAGGAGAGAGGCAAGCGAGATTAAGAGAGGGCAGAGAGAAGCAAGCGAGCGAGGGAAAAGAGGCGAATTGTACATTTATATTTGTGGAATTGAATATGTATATCTATCAAATAATATGTATTTCTATATCTGATAAGAAATTGCAGAGAGATGAGATAGGCGAGACAGAGAAACAGAGGAGAGAGAAAATAGCAACAAAACTCTAACTATAATTATAAATTATAATTTTTTAAAATTATATATCATATTTTTGCCTATTTATGTAAAATCAAAAAGTGAAGGAATTCATTTATTTCTATTTCGATAGAAAATATTTCCTTGGATCTATATTTTCTGGCAGTCAAATGCCACAAAATGCGCCTGATTTAAATATTTTTCGACAAATATTATCTGTCACTATGATCAATTAAAACGTTTTTTTGTTAAATCAAATATTAACAAAATAGAACTATATGATAAAGAATTTGTAGAATGCAACAAAACTGTACCCGAATCACAGAATTTTTCCCAAATAAATTGTTAGCTGTCACTGGAAAATAATTAGAGAGATAAACTAGTAATTCAAAAAGTTGATTAATGACTATTAAGTTCAACGACAACATAAAGTGAAAATATTTGTTGGAAAATGTGAACTTATAAGACAAATATTTCAATTTACAAAAATAATAAAATTGCAAGGTTATGTGGACTACATTTTCCAAGTGTATTTTCAGTTTTGCAAAATAGTAGTATTACTAACAAATTAAAGAATTTTTTAACCTTTTGGTTTATAAAGTTTGTCAAGATATGCTTCATATTGAAGTAATAATGTAAAATTTAATTAGATAGAATTTCTTCTTTCTTTGTTTTTCTTTTCAAAGTACTCTTTCCACTCAAAAAAAGAACTATCTTTTTTTTTAAAAAAAAAAGAATAATTTTTTTTGGCAAACTTTTAATTTCAAGTTTTCATGTGTAAGGTCACGAGATTAAAGGTTAATTTTGTTGAGTAAATGGAGGATGACATGAAAAAATTCAATTCACATGAAAATTGTAGTTCCTCCTTATTTGTCAAAAATTGCTGCAATGTTTCCTTCTCATTTGTCAAATGTTGTTTAACAACTTTGGACAAATGAGACTAAATGCTCACCTACGCCTATTCATCTTTACTATATATAGAGGAACAATTTTGCTCTTGGTATGCAGAGAACACACACCAAAAAGAGAAGAAAAAGAAAGAGAGTCACAGAGAGAAAGAAAAATCTGTTGAGTATTTTCTTTTGTGAGGTATACCATAGACTATAAAATAAAATAGTCTGTGAAGAAAAATAGAGTGTGTATGCTTAGGAAATATTTTC
>JBCEWC010007040.1:0-22048 GCA_038996855.1 Solanum aculeatissimum | reverse complement strand
TAGGGGATGATTTAAGGGTTTAGGATACCTTAGGGGACCAAAAGGGGGCTTAGGGAAATGTTAAATCATGAAAATACCATTAATAAACTGGAACTTTTCACTGAACACAGCATCCAAATGGCTGCTACAGTGCCGTTTACATGCACACGGCTCGTTTACCATGCCATCAAATTGCACTTAGTCAAATTATCACGTAAACTCTAGGAGGACTTTCTGTTACACTTCACGAACAACCAAACGGACCGTCCAAGGTGAGACGACCCGTGATATGCACCGTCTGACCTCCCTTAACCTCAAAAACATCATCCAAGCCTTGGCCTAGCCACTGCCTCACTCCACGAGGCAGTGAACGACCCGTTAAGTTGCAGACGGTTCGTTTGAGGAGCCGTTGACCTACACTTGGCTTAGGGGTGGTTCCATGCCACCCCAAGCTCACTGTGACACCCCATAGGACCCTATACGGACCGTGCAAATGTCCTTGGCCATTTTTCTGAGCCTATCTCCAATGGCTTCCGATATGTAGATAGTCTCACTGTTTTTGCCATATCTCCCTCATCCGATATCCAAATTGAGTGAAACCACTTTTGTTGCAAAGCTAACACAAAGAGATTTAATGTTATATATGGTAGCTCACATGGTTCATCCCATATCAAAATTTATGACTATTTAAAGTTGACTGTCAAAATTGTCCCTCTAGGCCACTTTCTAGCCCGATTTGCATTCGGCCACTTAAACTAAACCCGTGGCCACCAAAACTCACACATGGATTGTAATTAATTAAAAAACAATTCAAGACCAATTTCATCTTAATACTAAAATATAATTATGAAACCCAAACATTTGTCTCCAAAAAAAAAAGCATGCTAGTAGTTGATAAAATTACTATAGCCAGTAAAACTCATCAATATGATGAATGGGCAAACCACATTTTAAGAAAATAATATACAGAATGCATTTTTCATTAAATAAAATTTATGTAAAGGAAAAAGAAGTGAAGATAATTAAACTAATGTAAAGATGTGTTTGGACAATTGGAGTTGTTAATACCAGACCTCCAAGTAAATCTCGACATCAATGGAAGAACACGGAACGAAGACAATGATGGGAACTGAAGGTACGGCCTCCTTCCAATCCTTGTTTCCACTCAGCGGCATAAACGGAGATTTTATGAAGAAAGAATGTTAACCATGGTGGAAGAAAAAATGATGGTACTCATGGTTGTGATTTATTGGAAGCTTGGTAGAGGAGACATTTTTTTTGTATTTTTCTCTCGTTCTCAGTATGTGAGATGTGCCTTCATCTCCTCTAATTTTTCACCACCTCTAATCCCATGATATGTTTATTTGATATTTGAAGAAAATGACCAGTCCAAGGTGTGATATAATGATGATGAAATTTTATGAGAGTGAGGGATTATTTGTGTGTAGAGATAGTCTTTTTCTCTCCTTGAAGAGGAAGAAAAATAATTGGAAAATGGTTGGGAGTCTCCCTGTACATGATCCTCTTGCTCAAGGAGAAAAAATCATGTTACCAACTTTAAGTCTTAAAAAGAAAAATGGAAAAAAAGGTAAAAAGTTATTGAGAAAAAGAGCCAAAGTTGGAGTAAAAAACGTTAGAGAGAGAAAACACTAAAAAAAAAATTCAGAAAAAGAATCAATCAAAGGTCAATAAGATTTGCCAAGGTAAAAAAAAATTATGGAGTTATTTTGGAAAGATAATATTCTACATATGAAAGGAAAACGAGATGAGGAGATTTCTTCCAAATATGAAAAGATTTGGCCATGTTTAAAATTTTGAAATTTGAATAAAATTGAGGCTAAATTAAATTCTATCAAAATATAATAATATAAATAACTACTAAATTACTAGGTAATAAACTTTATTAAATCACTAATTATATTTATTTTTAAAAAAAATAATTCAATGTTTTTTACGATAAATTAATAACTTGTAAAATTTTCTCATTCAAACATTTATAAAATAAATTCCAAAAATGAGTAAATAATAATAATAATAATAATAATTTTGTAAATTATGAATGCCAAAAATATATAATTTATCGGGAAAAACTAAATATAAACATATGCATATAATATAAAATATAGGTTTTTTAAAAATGCTTAATTAATCGAATAACAAAAAAAAGGTTAAGGTCGATCAAAATGGGGTGTCAACGCTTACCCTTGAGCTTGACATCGTATTTAGACTCATTTTCCAACAAATTCAGAAGCTTGATTTCTCAGCTTCTAAAGCTAGAATATTTCCTTCAAGATCATCTATCTGAGTGGTTAGAGTAGTTTTTTCATCTTGAAAAATGTCGATGTTATTGTTCAAAATATCCTTATCAGCAGTAAGTTCATAGATAGAATCAATCATAATGCAGGAAAGCTTCTTCAATTTCTTAGTAGAATAGAGATTCAGATTTTCTTTTAGATCAAGTAAAGTTACCTAATCTTCTGCTTCATTGCCAGATTATGCCATGAAAGAAAATAGATTATCAATGATCTTATCATCATCCTTCACCGTCATCATTGAGGAGTCTTCAGGTTGTTCAGTCTCTTCTGAATCACTGGATGAGTTTCCCCACACTTTCAAGGCCTTCATCAGTATCCTGTCTGGAGCAACTTTCCTTCTGAATTTTTCAGGGACCTAGTCCTTGTGTTTATCACTTCAAAACTTAGATTTTTTTCTTGAACTCTGCTCTGCTTTGAGGACACTCTCTGATGTAGTGACCAGGTTTACCACAACCATGACACAACTCCACATTGTTATAGAGTTCTCCCGGTGCTTCCTTTTTTCACTAATCCAATGTTCCTTTTGAAAATTTTTTTGAACCTCCGAGTCAGATACACCATGTACACACCATCAATCTCATCATCGTTATGAGATAACTAAAGAGCTAGTGACTTATCTTTCTTGTCTTCTCTTTTTGCAGTATCATGTTGCTTGTTTAGCTCATGGGTTTGAAGATTCCCAATGAGAATATTCATGGTCAAGGTCTTCAGATACTTGGATTTGGTAATGGCATCGACCTTGATTTCCAAGGACTTTGGTAACACTCTGAGAATCTTCCTGGCTTGCTTACTTTGACTAATATGTTCACCAAGACATTTCAGCTTATTTGTTATCATCGTGAACCTGGTATGCATGTCATTAATGGATTGTCCTTCTTTCATGAGGAAATTTTCATACTGAGAGGTTAACATATCCACTTTGGATTACTTCACTTGCTCCGTGCCTTTGTTTGCATTTCTTAAGCAGACCCAGATTTCTTTGGCAGAATCATAGGTTGAGATTCGATTATACTCCTCAGCACCTATTCCACAAATAATCAACTTTTTTGCCTTGTAGTTTTTTTCTATCTTTTTTCGATCAGCTTTAGTGTATTATTGTCTTGTTTTTTGAACAACTCTAGTTATGTCACCCTTATTGACTTCAACAGTGGGAATATAGGGGCCATTTAGGACAATGTCCCATAGCTCACTGTCCTCAGCCATGAGAAAGTCATGTATTCGATTTTTCACCACCCATAGAACTGATTGTTGAATCTAGGAGGTCTTGTGGATAATTGTCTCTCTCAAGTTTTAGTGGAACAGCCATTTGACAAAGAAAAATTTCTAGGTGTTAGCCAATTAGAGATCCCTGCTCTAATACCAATTGTTAGAAAGTTTGTGTCTAGTATAGTCAGGGGCTAGGTCCATAGATACAGTAAAAGCAAGAACAAAGAGGATAAGTTAAGAACACAATATTTTACGTGGAAAAACTCCTTGCTCAATGGAGGAACAATCACACCTGTTCAACAGGATTTTCAAAAGCCCAACAATTCACTAAATGAACGAGCAAAGTAGTCAAATACAACCCACTGTTTATTTGCCCTATCCTCTCTTCATTTCCCACTTGAAACCTAAATTACAAGACCTGAGCAACTCTTCAAAACACTATCTTATACTCTCATCAACCTAGATGAAGTTAGACTACTACCCAAATGACTTCAAGGCAACAACTTACCAAGAGTCCACGATAACTCAAAAAAAGATAATCACAGAATGATCAGCTTTACTCTATAGATTAGGAAGTGATCTTACAAGTTTATGAACTAAAAACAACATCAAGCTTAGAAGAGAAACTATAGACTCCTTCTATCATGTCCCTTGAAAGTTGATGTTGTATCTCTCAAGTGGTGCCAAAAGAGAACTTTTTGATGTATTGAATATTCACTTTTTCATTCCATGAAAGTTGCCTTTTGTTTCTTGCACATGAATCTTTTATACCCACACGAGGGGGTATGTAAGAGATTGTTGGTCCTTCAGTACAATGAAGGACAAGTCTCACTAACCATGACAGCTTTTCCAACTGTACCCCAACACAACTTTTCAATTGTGTCAATCTGATACTGACCTGGTCCTTATATTGCTATGAATAGTTTGTTAATCATCAAAATGGTTATTCAACAATTTGGAAATAGATTTAGAAGTCAAAATAGAATAATTTTTAACTCACTCATAACAAAAAGAAGTCATTACAAGTTTTCCATCAAATCTAAAATCTTCTCTATATCTACTATATACAATTGTTTACACAAAAAAAGTAAAGATACTATACAATTTCATTTAACCTTGTATATGGAATTGGATCTATCTTCAAAATACCTGGCATTTATTTTTGTTCATCCTGACCACCATATGCATGATGGTATTAACATCCACCATCTCTTTTAGCTCCTGCTTCCTCCTCGTCTAAACTACTATTTTAGCACATTCGATGTATGTTTTGGCATAGATCAATTCACATTAGAGATGTTGAGAAACAGATTTCAAAATACAATGCAAGAATAAGTGACTGTTAGTTTTTCCTGTCAAATTGCAGAAAAAACACCAAGGGACCTGTTGTCTACCTTTATTCTGAGGTACTTCCTTTGTTAAACATGTTCTCTTTATCACTGACCAAGTGAAACATTTCACTTTTGTACGAATGTTCCCCTTTGAGAAATAGTTCAACAGGTGTTTTGGTGTCCCAACTATCACCTGGAGGCCCCTTTTAAGCACTAATGATGAGAAAAGGCCATCTTTTGTTGTGCTTCCACAACATTCTGTCTGTGGCATTTGTGTTTATGATCACTCCAAAATTCAGCTTTTATTTTTACACATCACTATATATTATTTAGATTAAAAGAGTAAATATGATATATTTTGTGCTTATGAAGTTGGACAACTCGGCACAAAATAGTTTCTCATTTGTCCGTGATTCACAGATGTTGTTGAAGATGATAAATTTGAAGATATGGAAGATATTACCAAACAAGATATAGATGAGCATGAAGAGAAGTGACGGAAAGGTATGAATGGTCTTGCCTGCTTTTACAAATTGATTTACTTTTTCTCATCAACTAAGCGAAGATATTCCACTAAAAGAAGGTTCTTAAATTTTGCTACTTCTAGTTCTAAGATAAACCTTAATGTTATCCAGTCTCATCCTTCTCTTTCTTTTTTCCCTCCTCCATATCAATGCAGGGCAGAATGGATCATGATAGAGTACTTAAAAAGACATGACTTTAATATTTACTCCTCCATAGGCATGACTAATGTGATGATAAAGTTTGAGTACAAAGAGTTGCCAACTATTTCAATTTGAGCATTCGAAAATAGTTGTTTCAATCATTATGGGTTATTGTTTTCTTGGAATTCTCTGTGGGAGTTGTTATGCAAATTGTTTCTCATAAAGTTTGAGGGTTACAGATGGTTGTGACTTAAATTTTTGAAAAATATCAGTGCTCTCAAGTATTATGTTTTCTCTTTTTCGGATTTCTTTTCTGCTCATGTAGTTGTCATTTATAATGTAGTATGTATTCAAGAAATACCAACAATGTCAAATATGCAACAGGATGTTTCCCAGTAAGTAGTTCTTCAAGAAATACCAACAATGTCAATCATATGCAACAGGTTGTTTTCCAATAAGTAGTGATGACCGACCGGAGAGGAGTTCAATTTCCAGAGAGTTATCATTCTGAATGATAGTTAAATAGTTACGCTTCTAACAAAAAAAGTTATCCAATTAAACTAAATGATATTTTGAAATAGGACAGGTATTGTCCAACATTATTATGTTGGTGTCAAGCAGGAGATGACAAGTTTACTGTTGTTGCCACCATTCTTTATGTTCAGGCCTACTTGGAGTGTTGGTATTGCACATAGAGCTAGACTACTTTGTTGAATCTTTCTAAAAATGCTTTGCGATCTCAATGTAAATGAGGTTTTGTCAAAATGTGATATTGTAAATTTGTTTATTTAATTACTAAAAAGTTCATTTTTATGTTCATCTAATTCTTTTGTTTGAACTTTCTTATTATATGTATGCTTAAATTAGTTGAAGATTATCAAGTTAAAGTCGTTTAAAGTAGTTATTACAATAACAAATAACCAAATATTGTAAAATGTGCATGCCTTCTATTGTATCATCTATACAAATTGTGAGAAATATACCACACCTTTGTATTCCTAACCAAATCCAACTACCAAAAAGTTTCAACCATTGTCTTGAAGGCTTTGAATGCTGTGCAGTTTGCATCAAGCAAAAGTTCAATTCACATGTTAAAAGTACCAACGTGCTAATAAAATCCTGTATGCACCATCGAAAAGAGTGGCTTTGGAATGAATTGACGAGCTGGGGTAACATGTATCTTGTCTCGTCTTATGTATACTTACTTCATCACATCTCTTTGCCTCATTCTATGTAAACCCTCATCGCATTTTTTTGGCAGCCTTTGGGTTTTTCAACATCCGTATACTTGATGGAGTAACTTCAACAAGCTCATCTTCTTGAATATACTCTATGCAATCATCCAAACTAAAATCTAGTGGGGTATCAAGAACCACTGCATGTAACGGTATGGGACTTCAATTAGTATGAGGCACACAAAAGCAAAGACGTATTATCAGAATGTTAAGTACAAGAACAACTTCATAATTAATCAGAAAGAAAAAAAGATAGTGATCCCCCTCCCCCCCAATCATGCTATCAGGATAATATTGAGGTCTTGAAAGCAGAACTAGAAACCACAGTTTAAAGAAGGTGAGAACGAAGCTAGTTGCAAGGTGACATGCCATTTTCCTCTACATAACCTCTCGAATTTCAGAATCTTACACTCTTCGATGCACTATGGGGCCAAAATGTAAACAAATCTTTTCTGGAACACTTTATTCCAATTCTAAGTAGGAAAAGGTTGAGATTTTTTCAGTAACATCTTTGGTTCTGACATTACCTGTTACTTCTTTGTTTGAACGGACATTTGTCGCAGCTTTTTTCTTGCAGACATTCAGGGCAAGGTCACCTGACCGTTGGTGAATACCAACTATTTGACCTTTATAAACATCAACTCCAGGGCCAATAAACAACTGTCCTCTGTCCTGAGAACTCATGAGCGCGTAGGATGTACTTGTTCCATCCTCAAATGCAATCTACAATGGTATAAGCAGAATTGAGAATATATTATCATTCTGTACCGGAAAAAGAACAAGATTCAGAGTACGAAGATCCCTGCATCTAGTTTTTTGGTGAAATTGCACAAAGGATTTTAATGTTTTTAAATAAAATTTTCATATTTAAAAATTAAATAAAACTACTAACAATCACATCTTTTTAAAGTTAAAAAATAATGTAGAAAAACTCGTAGTATCTGCTATTCAAGGATTGCTAATAAACCAATTTAAAATGTGATCTATACTGAGGAGAAGATTGTACCCAAGGTGGGAGATTACCAGTGAACCTAGATCACGAGTAGAAATATCACCAGCCCATGGTCCATAGCTGTCAAATATTGTGTTGAGAATTGCTGTACCTCTAGAAGCTGTCAAGATTGAATTCCGCAATCCAAGAAGACCACGGGTAGGTATTTTATATTTGAGGAAAGTTGTTCCTTCAGACCTAACAGATAAGTTGCATCAGTGTCTTGTATTCAATGAATAAAAATGAAAAAGTACTCTGCAGCTAAAAACTGTGCCTTTAAAAACCCAGAATATCACGAAGACTGAAAAAATATATAGTGGACAATAAAGCAAGACGACCAAGAAAAGTTCCCTTTTTCCCCGGATGAATCCTCTAATATTACATATCACGAAAGAAAATGCTGGATGTCCATATAATGCAAATAATTAAAAGAGCCACTTTACCGCTCCTGGGACAAGCATTGGATAAATAAGACCAAAATTGATTCCATGAGCTGACGTTCATGTGATCACAAACTATGTTTATTGAACTCTCCAAGAATCTTGCCGTATTGATGTTGGGTCCTCCAAAAATGCACTACCTTTTGGAGGCTCCAACACACACCAGCAATATGTATGTGTCATTTTCCTTCGTGATATACTTCAGCAGAGCTAAAAACATAAACCAATAGATTTTATTGAAATAGCTATAGCAATAATTATAGGGGCATAAGTACCCCCTCCCCCCGAACTATACCCGAAATCCCACCGATACACCTTAACTTAATTAGGGTCGTATCTATTACACCACCACCACCACCACCACCAACCCCCAAAACTATTTTAAAATGAAATAAATCACCCAAAATGCTGGCGTGGCATAGAGTGTGCACTCTCTTGAAGACAAGTGAAGAGCGAAAAAATTGGACACAAGTCCTTTTTTAATTGGTCATCTTACAATTAATACACATAATTTATTTTTTTAAAACTGGTATCCTTTAGTTAGTGCACATAATTATTGACATTAAAACTTATATATATTCAATTGCTTTTAGTTCACTCTTTGCAAAATAGTTATTTTCCTCCTCACTTTAAACTTTTTTTATTTTCTCTTTCATTAATTTCTTGAAGGGGAGCCATGGAGTGTAATAACCCTTATTTTTAATGAAGGTTTAATTGGTAATTTTAACCACTAATAATTTTCATTAAAAAAAAAAAAGAAACAGCTCAGCCCTTTTATTTTAATTGTCACGCAACAAAACAAAAAGAGAAGAAGTGACCAGAAAACCTTTTTTTTTTTTGGCTCTGTTGCACTTCGGAAAAGCAAAAATTTGGGGCAGATTCTTTCGTTCTTTTCTTTGGGAAGAAAACACGTTGCATCAAGGTGATTTGGAGAAATTCATACATAGAATCAACTAGATCTTTGTACCACTATTTTGGGTGATAAAGTACGGGTATTTTCTTGTGGTTGTGTGCTCTTGTTAGTTGAAAACATATGATTGACAGAGTTGGTGTTCTTTAATTAGCCCTAGATATGCTATTTTGAGAAGAATATCGAATGTTTTTATAAGTTATGTGTGGTGTGATGTTGGATACCTTCTTTATTATCGTGATGTAGTTACCAGGGGCATACATAGCTGTCGTAATATGTTAGGGGCATACCCATGCTACCGTAATGTATTAGGGGCTTTGTACACGCTGCCATAGTATACGTTTAGAGCATTACATATGCTTCCATGGACTTGTCGGGGTGATGGGTTGATCTTCTTCACTGCCGTTTATGACAAGTTTTGAGTGTAGACTGCACTGAGACATGTAGTGACATTTTGAACATTTGTTTGAACTTATTGAGCTTATTATGAAGTATATTCTTGTGTATATTATTTATGTATATCCGTTATGCAGATGTATTTTATAACTCTTGTTCTAGGGGTATTAAAGTAGCGAGTCGAGGATCTTACTGGGTTATATTAATATATAATAACTCACTACTTACTTGCATGTCAATGCAGATACTGTTGCTGAGGATGAGACTTGTGACTGATAAGTTTGTTCCTGTGAACTCTATTGCTGAGGTGAGTCTTCACATTGTTTGTGGAGACTACTGTTTCAGCTCTATCTAGTATAGCTTATGATTTTTTTTCTTGGGGTTTGTATGTCTGACATTTGAACTCATGTCACTCTATTAGATGCCCCATGATCTTATTGTGGGATTTGGGCTATAGTTATTTTGTTAAGTAACCTTTTCCTTTAGTGATGAGACTTGGTGTTGCACATATTGTATCCCTGTGCTTTGATAAATTTGGGTGTGTATGGATGTTTGGTTCTCCCGACAGATGGTATTGGCGGGTGCCAATCACATCTAAGAGGTATTTTGGGATGTGACGTGCAGTAACTGGTAAAGTTGCAACCATGTGATCAGGAGGTCACAGATTTAAACCTTGAAAACAACATCTGACATAAATGCAAGGTAAGGCTGCATACAATAGAGCCTTGTTGTCGGGCACTTCCCGGACCCTGCGCATAGCGAGTGTATTAGTGCACCGTGCTTGCCCTTTTTTCAAATTAATTTCTTATATTTTCACTTTTAATTTTAAAAAAAATAAAATAATGTGTACTTTTTCTAAAATATAATAAATTTTTAAAAAAATATCTTTCCATTTTTACGTTTTAATTTCTCTCGGTTTTATTTGATTCTCTTCACTTACTTTGATATCCGTCCAAAATTAACTTATTTTAAATACAAAATATTTGGAATTAAATTTGAAATCAAATAAAAAAGAAAGGCAAAGAAAATAAACAGAATAAATAAAATTAATAGAAAAAAAAAGAAGAGAAAACACAATGAATGAAGGTAAAAAAAAAATGAAAAAAAAAAAAGAAGTTCAAATACAAGGCATAATTGTTTTTTAAAATTACATGCATTAACTTAGTTCAAATACAAGATAAAGAAAATAACAAGACTTTTTTTAAAAATAAAATTATACACGTGGCGGCGCGTGTATATCATCGCACTACTTGAAATTGGGTATTGGCTCCACGTCAGCACAAAAGGTGCACGAAAATATAGAAAAGATGAGTTCAGGGGTTACAGGACTCCAGTAAAGTTTAAGTGTGTCGCTGGGATTTCGGTTATAGTTCATGGGTGGGAGGGGGGAGAGAGCTACTTGCGTCATCTCCCATAATGATAAGCATTTCATTTTTTTTAGAATGGTAACTTTAAGCATTTCATTTTTTTACCTCACAGAGTGGATGAAAACAGATAACGGAAGCATGTCAATCATACTCACAACTTTCAGCACAACTAGGACTTTGTTCTGGTCAACAACATAGAGTTATCTCAGAAGACAACAAATTGTTGAATTGCCAGATCTAGGTAGGAAGGATTTAATTTTATGGACCAGTAGGATTGTATAAGATATTCCGAAAGCAAATTCTTTAGTCTATGCTTGGAATGATGTTGGCAAAGAATAGTTACTTCCCTAACTTCCTAGTGTAAGACTCATGATTCTTAGCAAATATTCACCGTTGGACTTATCTCAACTATCTTGTTACTGCGTCCATGATGCCAAACCTACTCCATTAAACTAAGAGAATCTTTTACCAATTTATCATTCTGAAAAATATGCAGTCATCATGACAATTTTTACTTACCCAAGCCCTTGCATATCAAACATCTGCCCACGCCTTTTCCCCAGAAGTTCAACCACAGACCCCATGTGCTCTTCAGGAACCTCTACAGTAGCAATCTGCAAATATGGAATACAAAAGTCAGGACCAACAATTAATTGATAGAGATTAAACAATACTTCCCGAGTATACAAGTTCAACAGATAACTCCTAGAGAAACAGTACCCGAAAGCAATGGGCAGCACTAAGCTCCCGCTATGCGTGGGTCCGGGGAAGGGCCAGACCAAAGGGAAAATCATGACACAATACCACAGTGCTACCAGAAATACAGCAAGAATGAAAATGATCCCAACTTAGGTGCATTATCCATTTCGTCCAGTTATACTCAAAACGAACCAGCCAATGATTACCTCATAAGGTTCCAGCAACTTGTCACCCTCTTTCTTATTTATCACTTTGGGTGGTCCCACCATGAACTCGTATCCTTCCCTTCGCCTGAACATTTCTGATTATTAGTATGAGTAAGACAGGATGGTCCAGTGCATGTGGTAGCATTTTCTTACATGTTCTCTATCAGGATTGTAATATGCAAAGTACCACGTCCACTGACAATGAATGTATCTGCAGTTTCACCATCTTCAACTTTCATTGCCAGATTTCTTTCCAGCTCACGGTACAACCGGTCTCTTAGGTTTCGACTGGTAACATACTTTCCCTGAAAATATGTTTAAAATCATTTCCCATGAAAGCAAGCATTTTCTATCGGTGAAATACTCTTCAACTAAACTACAAAAAAATGTTAAGAATCATTTCCCATGAAAGCAAGCATGTTTTATCTGTGGTAAAGGTGACAAAATACTTTTCAATTATACTAAGCATTGATCTTAAATTCAATTTCAGGACAGAATGTGCAATCTATCACGTTCTCAGATCTCAATTGCTATCTACATGAGAGCTGGTTTGAAGCATGACAAGAAAATTATGCACAGGGAAGGAAAAAAGATTATTTGTGTATATATAGAATGGTGTATGATAAATGAAACAAAGATTTGGGCAGCAAAAAGTTTGGCATAACTTCAGCTAGTATAGCTTACCATATCATTCATTAATAAATAAAACAGAATTGTTTGTTTAATGTTTTACTCAGTTTTGGGTCCAACAGCAAGGGCTGTCTACTGTCATTTAGCTTCCAATTTCTACATATAATTTAACACAAATATATTTTGACTTTTAACTCTTCTTAACTTAGGACTTCTGTTTTATATTAACGACAGGTAAATAAAATATTAAAACAGTGGTTGAAAAGTTGCTTTTATATAGAAAACATCACTTCAAAGTTAAAAGTTGAATAGATACACATTTGATTGATTGAAAGTTGTGAAAATTGTATGTAATAGATACTAGAAGAATTGTGTCGAACATTTGGAAAGTTTCAAAATAGAAAGAATGCCATATATATAAATCTGAGCTAGCATCACTTCCAGGGAGTTGGACATAGATGTCAAATTTTGCTTTTTGCAATAGCTATGGTACAATTAAAGCTGATGATTCGATGACAGAATGATATTTTTAACAGAAAAAATTTCATATTAATTGTCACTGTTTTTATTCCCTTGTGGGATCTCACTGGCTATGTTGCCATTGTTGTTGTTGTCACAGTTTTTATTCCAAAACAACAGTTTTTATTCCAAACCTGTTCTGACTTCATTCTATCATGGAACAATCCGAAGGATTTAAAGTGGCAGAAGACTTCAATATTCACGATTTTTTTAAAAAAAACAAGAAGACAGCAAACATTAGAATTTGGAGAAAGGAGTGCATGCAATATTCTCTGACAATATCAAATCAACATGTCCTAAAGTCTGCTGATGCATTTTACAGCAGAACAACCTAGGCCCACTACTAATATTGTTCACTTTGTGTTTAGGCTTGTATGGCTTCAAAACACGTCATAGGGCCTTGAGCATAGGTTGCATGGCCTTAAAACACACCAACATGGAGGTATTTTCAATGTGGAATTCACTTGAGTTTCACATCATGCTGTAATTGATTCCATATGTAACAACCCAACATACTACTAATATTGTCTGCTTTAGGCCTAAATTCGCACGGCTTCAAAAGGTGTCTCTATGGTTTAATATTTATTTCCCTTGTATACTCAGCATCTTTCCTGCTTTTTGTCAATGTGGGATTTGTCTAAATTGTTAGATACATCCCCTCTCAAGGACTCTACGTCCTTGTTGAAGTTTGTTCGACTTTCGTCCAAGGTTGTATGCAAAGCGACTTTATAATAGATCACTCCACTCGTGTTATTGTCGAGTTTGGAGATATATCTACATGACTTTAAACAGCGCATCAGGGTTTGCAAAATTTGTCAATGTAAAATTTCACTATGATACTACATACACCTCCCTTAGAAGCTTAACATCCTCCTTGATATTTGGCCCACCATAAAAGAGATTGCACACAAGTGGCTCTACCACCAAATGTAACAACCCAGCTCACTAGTCATATTATCTGCATTGACCTTCGACTTGCACAATTTTTTTTAAACGTGTTTCTAGGATCTACAGCTTCCTTCCTTACATACCCGGCATGTCTTTGGTGTTTCCCCTATGTGAGATTTGTTTAAAGTATTACATTGTAAAGAAGAGAAGAGGAAGATGACCTTGTGTTTGTCCCACCTCCCACTTCTCACCTTAAAAGGAAAAAAGGCATAAGTACCCCCTTGAATTAAGGCTGGATTTTCAGTTAGACGTCCGACCTTTGTAGAGTATTATTAGCCCCTTAACTATCTTGAAGTGGAATTATTACCCCTAACTGATGATGTGGCAGACAGAGTGTATTACACTCTCAAAAAGAGTGAGAAACAAACAAAATGTGAAAATTTTACTTTTATTTCTTATTAAATATATATATTTTCCTACTTTCTTTACTTTTTTTTCCCTCTCTTCTTTTCTCTTCTTTTTATCTCTCCTCCACCACCACCCTCGCTGGCACCACCACCACCACAAGCTACCATCCTTCCAACACATCTTCCACTACTTGCTCCAACATCTCCTCAATCTCCCCCTAAAAGCACTTGACAGCCAACCATTGATAGGGTCAAAATAAAGACCGAAGGACTTAGATCCATAATTGAAGAGGAATCCAATGAGCATTAAGAAAAAATGAGACTTCAGATTTAGAGAAACCAAACATGGGGAGGGGTCAACTAAGAAGGAAGGAGTGAAGGCTTAAACAACGTCAAATCATTGTCTTTGATGATGAAAACTGTGGGGCTCCATTTAGTAGACTTCTCTGTTCTTTGCTTCTTCTTGGATGAAACTGTGGTTGGCGTCGATAGATCAATGATGTCCTTTCAATTGACGGAGAAACATTTGCATTGTCTCCACTATCATCGTTGTCTGAGAGAGGTTAAGTATGTGAAATTTTTAAAATTGAACCTTGTAAGGGTGATTTCAAAGTTGGTCTGTTATTTCTCAGGTGGTTGTTGATGAAGGTAATAAAATCAGCCCATGAAACCATAATCCACCCAAGTTTAGGTTGGTTATTGACCTGTCCATTTATTAGCTCAGTCATAAAAGATTGGGTTGATAAGTAATCATGTTGACCCATAAGAAATCTTGTCAAAATATTTTCAAAAAGATATATTTTTTTATGTGTTACATATAACCATAATAAAGGGAAAAAAATAATTTTATTAGGTACTAAAATATTACTCCCTCCCTTTTAATTTATTTGTCTTAGATTCCTCTTTAGTCCATTAAACAAGGAAGTCTTTCCTTCTTTGGCAACTCTTTCATAATTTCCATATGGCATGTTTAAGACCAGATGATTAAAGAACATTTTAATACGTTTTACATATCTTTAGTTCAAGACCACAAGATACAAGTCTTCTTTACTTTCTTAAACTCCATCTCAAGTCAAAACCACACAAATAAATTGGAACTAAGGGGTCGGTTGGTAGAATGTATTAGCAAAAATAATGCATGCATTAACTTAATGTATTAGTAGCACCACGTTTGGTATACTTTTTGCATTAGTTATACACTTTATTGTGTATTAAGGTGTGTATTACTAATACCATGGATTTCTAGGTATTAGTAATGAAAGGGGATTTAATGCATGCATTACCATGATTAAAGACTAAATTGCCCCTCAAAACCTTTTTTTTATATCTTTCCACCATATTTTTGGAGGATATCTTTGCAAAAAAAATATTTTTTACAAAACTTATACAATGCATATTATTTTTAATACAACAAACCAAACAATCCATAAGAAGTATCTCCTCATAATTAATGCAAGAATAACTAATAAAAGAATTACTAATGCAAGTATTACTAATACACTCTATTTAACATTATTCTTATACATCCTACCAAACGAACCTTAACGGAGTACAAAAAAAATAAAGCAATTAAAATTTAGCAAGAATAGAGCAAGTTGGATTATGACCTGCATTTTAGCCCAAGTAACTTTTCCATAACTCAACCAATTTTGACCCATTCAAATTCAACTTAACTCTCCCATTTGACACCTATAGTTGTGTTTGGTGGGGTAAGAAAGAAAGGAGGAGAAAAATAAATAAATTATAGGTAAAATATGTGAGTCACCACTTACTTCAGATCTAGTTATAGCATTGGCATAATACCTAATAAGTGAGTTTTTTAACTTGGCTTCAGTTGGTATTTATACCCTCCAACTTCATGTGTGCACAAGTAGACACTTAAACTTATCTAAAGTAAAACAAGTAAACACATGTGCCCTTGCGTGTGTCTACTTGTTCAACTTTATACAAGTTTAAGTGTTCACTTGTGCACACCCAAAGTCAGAGGGCGTTAATGTCAGCTAACGCCAAGTTAAAAGGCACATTTATTTATTAGGCCTATGGTACTTCAAGGTGGCATTTATTCCAATTCAAAAAAGTTTAGAGGGTAACAAGACCCCAGAAAAGTCAGGTGTGTAACTGAAAATCCTGACCGAGTTCAGGAGGTACTTATGCTTTTTTCCAAAGAAAAAAAAAGGATCTAGGTGACAAAAGAAATAAGCAAATAAAGAAGAAAGCCTGCTTCAAATATGCCTTGGTAAGACGAAAAAATATACATTGAAAGAAGCAATGCATTTTTCAGACCTTTGAGAAAGAAAGTCAATTCTATAATTTGTCCCTTCACCAGTGCCCCGGAAACAGCCTCTCTACCTTTATGAGGTAGTTGTAAGGTCTACGTACATTTTTACCCTCCCCAGACCCCACTTGTGGGATTCCATTGGGTATGTTGTTGTTGTTGTCCCTTCACCGGTGTGAAAATACGTATAAAAAATGATTTTACTAAATGGTGATTTTACCTCATGGCCAACGAAGGGGGAAGTATTGACTGAAAATGACATTTTCACTGTAGGTTCTTCAACCTTGATTGAAGGTAATGGTTTTCCATCGCTTTTGTCGGCAATAGTCTCTCCAATCTAAGTTTACACAAGAAGAATGGTGATTCAGAAACAGCTTTGCATCATATGTTTGCAATTATCTCAAATGACAAGTACATATATAAACCAATAAACCAACCAACATCACAGAATTCAGTTTTATCATACCTGAATATCTTCAATGCCACACACCGCACAAATATCTCCAGCATCTACAGTTTCTGCAGGAACTCTACTGAATTTCTCATACACAAACAACTCACTTACTCTGCCAAATCTGCATTCATCTTCAGATGTACATATCTGAAAATTTAAACATTAAACAGAAGGGTAAAAGGTTCTTGTATAACTCATCCAGAAAAGAAATTGATAACTACGAGAACATACGTCTCACACATAGATAGGACCAACATGTATACCAAGTTCCATAAAAAAATTGAAATTTCATCAAATTATCATCTCAAAAGGTTTGATAAGCTAATAAGGCAAGCAACAGTCTTAGTCACGTGTAGTCGACACTTATATCCGAGGTCCTAAGAATAACCATTAAGATCAGCACCTGAAGTTTATATGTATTAGTGGAATTATACATCAATCAGAGCATAAGATCAAAGAAGAATCCTAGCATTTTGATCTTATATTCTCAACTCTTCAACATAGATTTGACAATTAGAGGTGAGGGAATGGATGAAGACTCAAGACTTGCATTCGGTAAGCAACAAAGATTGGTTTGTCATGTGTCAGGTCAACTGCAATGCTCTTAACTAAGAATATACCCATCCATCAAGCTATAGAAACCATTGTTTTTGGCTACCAGAGAACTTCCGTAGGAGAGGTAAAATCTCTCTTGATAAGTTTGTGAACTTGTAAAGACAACACACATACATATACTGCTTGTATATGGGAGATTTTCCCATTATTGATTAAATAATTACCTTATCAAAATAATGTATGGACATCTTCTTTGATCTCATCGTAAAACAAGAAAGGTTAGCCTAGAAGTTTTGGAACTTAGAACTTTGTTCACGTGTAATAACCCAGCCTTCCCATAATGAAGAAGATTAGTTCATTATCTCAATTGTTAATGCACCTAACCCAGACACATAACATATATCAAGATACAGAAAGACTTCCTTTTATGCATGCTACTGAACATACTAACATAGGAGGAATTAAAAATTTCTTGATAAGCCTCTTCAATAAAAATCTTTCTTGATAAGCCTTTTAAAAAACACTCTCTCTTGATAAGAGTGTATGACTGCGAATTATAATACGCACACAGAATTACTCCTTTTGTTACGTACATATATATTTCTTGTTATAAGAAGGAAATTCTATATCTTGTACAAATCAGTGAGTGAGAAATCACATTGCACCCTAGCAACAGGTCCTTTGCATGAGCATAATTAAACGCCCAGGAAAGCACTAAGACAGTATAGAAGTCAATTTGAGCTCCATTAGTAGGACAAACTGATCTAGGAGGTACTCATTCAAGAATAATACTTTAACTGATAACATCTCAAGCATTGAACGTAGTGTGTATAAACAGTAATAACAGAAGTTTGCAACAGAATAAAGGAGACTGATGTAAGAGTTTTCATAGGATAAATAACCCCAAATGAGAGAAGATAGTATGACCTACCTTCACATCCATTCCCCTGCGAAGACTTCCAGCATGCACACGTCCAATAGCTATGCGCCCTTTATGTTCTTCATACTCAATATTTGTAGCCTATAATGTTTATAAATCAGTTACGTAAGAAAATACATAATTATGGCTCCTTCACAACAAGAACTACAAAGTACTTAGTGGTACAGAAGAGCCATCATCTAAGTAAGCATTGTCACCACTCTAAGATCTTACATACAGATGATGTTTCAGCACTGGACTGTTAACCTACAAGGCTGATACTCCATACACTTTTGACTAGCTATCCACATTGCTAATGAAACACCCTCTTGAATACAGAAATCAATATTACTAGAGGTCATTTTATTTATTTTTCCTGTGAAGCATTGCTTAAGGTGTTATTTAATGATTCAACTGTTTCCAAAGCCTTCCGATATTTCCCACAACAAAGAACTTCCAGAATACATCTCGATGCAAGCACCCATAACACAAGTAACAAATTTGCATTTTTTAATGAGGCCATTTTAAAAAAATAAAGATGGTTTACTGCATAAAAAATATGCAGACCAGCAGCTTTATCATAAAATATGTAAAAGAGGAAAGGTGAAGAAAGAACTAACAAGCATTTGAAGTGCACCATCTTTATTAATCTTGGGTCCTGGAATACATCTAATGACTGCCTCAAATAATGGGCCAAGATCTTCACCCAAATTCTCAGGTGATAGTCCTGCCTTTCCCTTGATACCACTGGCATAAATTACCTGAAAATCACACTGCAAAAAAGAGGATAATGAGATAGAGATCAAAATCACTGTCTTATCTAGGGTACCAACAATCCCAGAAAGCTCAACTGGTTAATAGCAGATCTTAATGCTAACAACTGGCAGGCATCTTTAAGTAAGAAGTACCTCTTTCAAGAATACCCAAACAACTCCAGAGAATATTTTCATGTTCATTGTAAACTCTCAAATGATAATAAATATTTTGATCTAATTTATCTCATGCTCTGCTGTTATCTGTGTG
Source organism: Solanum aculeatissimum (assembly GCA_038996855.1). Lineage (NCBI taxonomy): Eukaryota > Viridiplantae > Streptophyta > Magnoliopsida > Solanales > Solanaceae > Solanum > Solanum aculeatissimum. The sequence goes on along the minus strand of JBCEWC010007040.1, from coordinate 2,638 downwards.
AGACTAGTTGTAGTTCCATATGTCTATCTGTTTAAATTATCGCAAGGGTTTATGCATGTCACAAAATCTGAGCAAGAGTATGTAGAGCTATTGCTTTGTTTCTTTTTTTTTTTTTTTAAAAAATCCTTATTTTTTTAATCTTGGGGAGGGGGAGTGCTTAAGGACAGTATTCAATTAATATAAGATAAATGAAAAAGGAAATATCTACGAGACATTTCACTCTGAAAAGTGGATGACAAGAAATGTACCTGTTCGTCCGTTGCATTTAGTTCAATGAAGAGTTCAAATGTGGAGTTGACGACAAATTCTGGACGAGCAGAAGGTCTATCAATTTTATTGACTACAACAACTACAGCATGGCCAAACTCCAGAGCCTTCTTCAAGACAAATCTTGTCTGTGGCATCGGACCCTCGACAGAATCTACCTAAAAATATCCAGAGAACATCTTTTAGCAGCATGTGTTAGAGTTACCTCAAATTTCTCACCTCTTGTCCTCATTATTGCATTGGAAGTTCTTGCGAACTTGTTGTACTCAACCTTTTACATAGTGAATTTTCTAGTCGTTGCCCGTGGTTTTTCCCGATTTGAGTTTTCCACTGCTTATTTATATCTACTTCTTGTCTTCCTACTAATTCCCAACAAGTGGTATCAGAGCAAGGTTCGAGGATGTCAACTGTCACCAAGTTTGATATTGAGAAATTTGATGAAAAAATTAGCTTTAGTATCTGGAAGATTCAGATGAAGGTTGTTCTCACACACAATGGTCTGAAGAAGGCTTTAGAAGGCAAGTCAAAGAAGTCCGATTCTATGAACGACGAATAATGGGAAGAGTTGGATGAAAAAGCACCATATGCCATTCAACTTAGTCTCTCCAAAAAGGTTCTATGGGAGGTTATTTGTGAGACTACTGCTGCAAGTATTTGGCTGAAACTTGAGTCTCTGTATATGACCAAGAGTCTTGCCAATAAATTTAATCTTAAAGAGCGTTTGTACAAGCTTCATATGGCTGAAGGTTCTTCCATTCAATCTCATCTTAAAGCATAAAATTTAATTACAATAAATCTGGAAAATTTAGAAGTTAAAATTGAGGATGAGGACAAGGTTGTACTGTTATTGTCTCTCTGTCATTTACCTATAAACTCTTCAAAGAGATGTTGTTATATGGAAATAACGAAACTTTGTCTTATGAAGATGTTAAATCAAACTTAATGTCCAAAGAAAAGTTTGATCTTGAAGTTCATTCTGAGGATAAAGTTGAGGGCTTGTTGGTTAGAGGCAGACCAGACAAAGGAAGTACATCTAAAAAGAAGTTCAGATCTAAATCCAGAGGGCGTAATTCCAGCAAGACATGCCGTTACTACAAGAAATCTGGACATATTATTTCTGAGTGCTACAAATTGAAAAATAAAAAGGAGAGAGAAGAAAATAACAAAGCACCGGAGAAAATTGTTGAAGCCGGAGTTGTTGAATATGATTCTAAAGGAGATGTTTTGTTGGTTGTCTCCGTAGATAAGAGGAATTTTTCTGAATGGGTTTTTTATACTGGATGTACATATCATATACTTAAGAACTGGTTTTCAACATATGAGAAAGCTGAATGTGGTGTTGTTCTAATGGGGAATGATGCTCAATGCAAAGTTGTTGGAATTAGTACTGTACAAATTAGGAACCATGATGGTGTTATCAGGTACTTGACCAACGTTCGTCATGTTCCTGACCTGAAACGCAACCTGATTTCTTTGGGCACTCTTGAATCTCTTGGTTGTAAATATTCAACTGAAGGTGGAATTCTTAAGGTTTCTAAAGGTGCTTTGGTATTAATGAAAGGAATAAGATGCGGGACTCTCTATTACATGCAGGGTTCAACTGGGACAGGGTCTATAGAAGTTTCTACTTCATTATCTGATGATGATCTCACTCGTTTATGGCATATGCCTTTGGGTCATATGAGTGAGAAAGGTATGACTTTTCTTAGCACAAGAGGTCTTCTTGGTAATCAAGGTACAGGGAAATTGGTTTTATGTGAACATTGCATATATGGAAAACAAAAGAGAGTGAGTTTTTCAACAGCTTCACATCATACACGTGGTATTCTTGATTATATTCATTCTGATTTATGGGATCCTTCAAAGGTTCCATCTCGAGGAGGAAATCGCTACATGATGACCCTTATTGATGATTTCTCTCGCAAAGTCTGGGTTTATTTCTTGAGGCATAAAAATGAAGTTTTCCTAAAGTTCAAAAACTTCAAGGCTCTTGTTGAGAACCAAACTGGAAGGAAGATAAAAAAGCTCCGGACTGATAATGGTTTGGAGTTTTGTAAGTCAGATTTCAATGAGTTTTGTACGAGTCATGGTATTGCTAGACACAAAACTCTTGTTGGAAAGTCCCAGCAAAATGGAGTTGCGGAATGGATTAATCGAACTCTTCTTGAGAGCTCGTTGTATGCTCTCAAATGCGAGACTGTGGCATTGTCGTGATTTTTGGGTTGAGGCTATTTCTACAGCCTGTTATCTTGTAAATCGATCTCCACACTCATCCAATAACTTCAAAATTCCAGAAGAAGTTTGGTCAGGTAATCCTATGGATTTCTCTAATTTAAAAGTATTTGGATGTCCTGCTTTTGCTCATGTTAAT
>JBCEWC010007039.1:0-22048 GCA_038996855.1 Solanum aculeatissimum | reverse complement strand
TATGTGGGACTTGATTCAAGGATCCTCTTTCATCCTTGAAGATCCTAAGAACCCTAACCCTTAAAATTTGATTTCAAGTTTTCAATTAGTTGTTAATTCTAATGTTGTCCCTATTAAGTATTTTAAATTTCTTAACTGTTGGGTGGAGCATCCTTCCTTTAAGGATACTGTGGCTAAATGTTGGGATAGGGAGGTAAGTGGGGATCCAATGTGGGTCTTTCATAATAAGCTGAAAAGACTTGTGTCAACTTTGAGTACCTGGTCTAAGGCTGTATTAGGAGATATTTTTGCAAAAGTAAAGGACTTTGAAATGAAGGTGACCCAGGCTGAGGAAAACCTTATCAATTCTAATTCTGGAGAAAATAGGACTGCACTGTATGCTTTGAATGCTGAGTATATAAAATACTTGAAGCTTGAACAGTCCATTTTAAGGCAAAAGACTCAGTTACAGTGATTTAAAGATGGGGATGCTAATTCTAGTTATTTTCATGCCTTGATGAGAGGAAGAAGAAAAAGGTTGTATATTCATAGAATCAAGGATGAAAAAGGTAATTGGATTCAAGGGGACGATCAGGTGGCTATGTCTTTCTCCTCTTATTTCCAGAAGATATTTACTGGTTCTGAGAAGCCCATCCCAGAACATGCACTCCAATATATTTATTCCCAAGTTGATTTCCCAGGAACAAAATGACAATCTCCAAAGTATTCCTTCTTTGGAAGAGGTTAAAGTTTCTATTTTTTCTTTAAACCCTGATTCTACTACTGGCACGGATGGTTTTAATGGTAAATTCTACCAAATTTGCTGGCATATTATTAAGAAGGATTTATTGGCAGTGATTCATGTTTTCTTCTGTGGGCAATACATTCCAAAATACTTCTCTCATGCTTGCCTAGTCCTTCTACCTAAAGTGAATAATCCTACCGTGGTGTCAGACTTCAGACCTGTTAGTTTGAGCAACTTCATCAACAAGATTATTTCCAAATTGCTTTACCTTAGACTATCTCCTATTCTTCCTAACATTATTTCCCCGAATCAATCTGGGTTTGTGAAAGGAAGAAACATTTCTGAAAATATCATGTTGGCTCAGGAAATCATTCATCATAGTAAGAAACCTATGAAAGGGAGTAATGTGGTTCTCAAATTAGACATGGCAAAGGCTTATGACAGAGTGTCTTGGGCTTTTACTTGCTTGGTTCTCAGAAGATATGGTTTTGGAGAATCCTTTATTGATCTTATTTGGAGGATAATGTCTTGCAATTGGTATTCTATTATAATTAATGGTACCAGACATGGATTCTTTCAATCCTCAAGAGGATTGAAGCAGGGTGATCCTCTGTCACCTGTTCTATTTATTATAGGGGCTGAAGTCCTTTCAAGAATGTTGATTACCCTCAATAATAATTCTTTATATCAGGGGTTCTATATGATACCTTTGGGCCCTTAGATTAATCACCTTAGCTTTGTAGATGATATCATTATTTTTACTACTGGTAGAAAGAATTCTCTGAATCTGATTATGTGAACTTTGAATACTTATGAAAAGGTTTCAGGGCAATTGATTAATAAGAAGAAGAGTTCCTTCATGGTTCCTGATTGTGCTTTTGAGACTACTGTGAGAAGGATAAAAAGAGTGACTAGTTTTAGGCAGCAAGAGAGCCTCATGATTTATCTGGGCTGTCCCATTTACTTGGGTAGACAAAGAGTTGTTTTCTATTCTAAGTTGATCTCCAACATTGTAGCCAGAATCAAAGGGTTTCAAGCTAAACTGCTATCCTATGGTGGAAAGGTTGTTCTGATTAAGCATGTTCTCCAATCTATGCCTATTTATTTAATCTCTGCTGTTATACCTCCTAATACTACTATTAAGCAGGTACAAGGATTGATAGCTGAATTTTTCTGGGGGTGGAGAGAGGATAAAAGAAAGTACCATTGGGCTTCTTGGAAGAATCTTAGTTTTTCTTTGTAGGAGGGGGGAATTGGAATTAGACAGTTGTCAGATGTTGCTATTTCCCTTCAATGTAAACACTGGTGGGTTTTCAGGACTAAGAGATCTCTTTGGGGGGATTTCATGATGGAAAAATATTATCAGAGAGCAAATCCAACTGTCAAAAAATGGGATACTGGCCAATCTCAAACTTGGAATAGAATGCTTCAAAACAGACCAAAGATGGAACTGCATATTCAATGGGAAATCTGTTCTGGCACATCCTATTTTTTGTGGGATAATTGGTTAGGTGTTGGACCCCTTGCTCATCATACTACTGGTATCTCAAGACTAAATAATACTAGGGTGGCTGAATTCCTAACCAATGGGGAATGGGTAGGTTGATAAGATTTTAGAAGTAGCACCTCCCTTACTGGTGTCTTCCATTCTTTCACACAGATTTTTGTACACTGATGGTAAGCCAGATAAGGCTGTCTGGACTTTGAACAGCCATGGCAGATTTAGTTTCTCCCCTTCCTGGAATCTTATTAGGGAAAAGAGAAGCTTGTCAGTTATAGATAATCTTTTCTGGCACAAGTTGGTTCCTTTTAAATGCTTTTTTCACCTTTGGAGAGCTATGAGAAACAAACTGCTAACAAATGAATAGCTTATTGTTTTTGGGCAGCAACCTACAAATTGTTTTTGTTGTTTTAATCCTGGAAGAGACACTATTGATCATATTTTTATCTCTGGGCATTTGGCAAAGACCATTTGGAATTTTATTGGGGCAACTTTTGGAGTGGAGTGCTGTGCGCTACATCTAAAGCATATCATTTTAAAATGGGGGGCTAGTAAAAGAAAGAATGATGCTCATAAACTTCTCCTTAAGGTTGTCCCTATCTTTGTATGTTGGCAACTGTGGAAGAATAGGTGCAACTGTAAGTATGATGGAAAGAAAGCTAACATTAAAAGGGTTAAGTTTGCCATTCTAAATGATCTATGGAGTCTTCTTACTATTTCTTTTCCTTATATAAATTGGCCCATGAATTGGACTGAACTTGTGGAAGTAGCAGAGAAGAGCATTCATGATGTAAAGATCACCAAGGTTTGTTAGTACCCTCCTTCTCATGGGAATGTTAAGCTCAATACTGATGGGAGCTGTTTGGAGAATCCAGGTAGCACTGCTGCAGGGGGGATATGCAGGAATGAAGAGGGGCATATGTTGTTTGCTTTCTCGTACCATTTGGGAAGCGACACTAATAATAGGGACGAGCTAGAGGCAGCACTGTTCGGGCTGAATTGGTGTCTTCAATCAGGATCTTCAGCGGTCCAACTTGAGTTGGATTCCCAATTGGCTTCAAAATGGATCAACAACCATCTTCAACCTCCATGGTCGGTGAGTCAGGTATTATTTAAAATTCACTCTATTATCTAATTGTTCTCTTGTTTTTCTTGCAGGAACATCTTTAGAGAAGCAAATCAAGTGGCAGATAAATTAGCCAAGCAAGGACATCTTATTCCTACTCCCAAGATTTATAATGAAGCCAACCAGTTGTCTAGTGATATTAAAGCTACACTCTTAATGGACAAGTTTGGAATGGAAAATTTCAGAAGAAGGAAGATCAAAAGGATAAAGAAACCACCTTGACTTGCTGAGGGGATAATTCATACTCTTCTTGGTAGAGATGGTTCATGTTGAGTCATTACTATCTTGAAAATTTGGTTAGGTTCTTTTATTTCCTTATGTAAAGGGAGAGTCTCCCTTATTTATAGCTTTCCTAGTTAGTATGCATATTAGACATATAGTTTCTAGGATTGCATCTTGTATAGAATGGGGATAAGTTGGATAACCGTAGACGGTCGGACAACTTGTGTACCATCTTAGGCGGAGGTCAGGTCTCGCCCCCCTCCTTTTTGTATCTTTATTTTTATTTATAATAAAACTTGGAGGTGTTGCTCAACCCCTGGATGTTTAAGAGGGTGGGGACCTCTTGGCATAGGCCTGTTACCTATAAAAAAACACTCTTCAATCCTGAGCAACATTCTCTCAATCCTCTTGACCTCTATTGATGAAAGCTTGAAGAAATTTAGGGAAAATTATCTTTCTTGCAAATCCATTCAATTCTCTTGATTAATCTCAAGGTATGTGGGTTTGATTAATGGATTACTTTTCATCCATGAAGACCCAAGAACCCTACTCTTCAAATTATGAATTTAATCTTTCTTTAATTATGGATTCTTTAATTTTTGATGTATTTCATTGCATTGAGTTGTGGGCTATAGGAATTAGATGATTTAATGATGATTTGAGTTTGGATTTTATGAAATGCATGGAAATTCTTGAAGGGTCAATGTGAATATCCCATTAATGGTTTAATATGCATGGGTAAATTGCATTATGTTTTGAATTGAGATTTTTTTTATCATGAATTATGTTGAATTACCTATTGAATTATGGTTAAGGTTTAAATCCTCTATTATCCATGCACTTGATTCCTCATTCATGGCATATGCATTGAAGAATGGTTATGATGAAGCTCTTGCTAAGGGCATGGACCTCTTTTTATGATATGATATGTTAAGGCTTGTGATCACATAGTCTCTAGTTATGGCTCATTGAGCATTATATGTCTTGCACCGCTTTGATATGTTATGAAGGCTTGATATGATAAGTTATTCTTATTGCATTGATAAGGAAATGATTATGGAAATTCTTGTTGGCTTTTAGCCTAAGTATGGGTATGGATTTGATCATGTTTTGGTTTGTCTAATGATGCACAGTTTTGAAAAGAATGTCAACTCCATTTTGAAAAGCTTGCATGGATATATATATGTATTCCTGTGAGATGAGACTTAGTACCGAGGGATTGGAGTCGGGGTGGACTATTTCCAAGGGTCCATACTCCTTTCCGTCAAACCACGTGCCAACATGGAATATCTCCCTAGATGGGATTGACTTGTTATGTATCCCCTTGTTGAAGGGTTGACTAGGGATCTACCTGGCAAGTAGTCCGGATCTAAGTAGTAGCTCGCTTGGGTCTCCTCTGGTGTTGGTTGAGGAAACACCCCCGCTATGATATGATCTTAGGTTGTATTTCATGCATCATGGCATGGAATATTGTTATGATATACTCCTCTTTTGGCTAAGTGCATTCCTTTCATATCACTTGTCCCCTTGTCATGTCGTTGGTCATACTATATTGTCATATGCATTGATCCCCTCATACTTAGTACGTATTTTGTGCTAACCCATACTTTTATTCTACATGTTCTAACCATGTAGGGATCGGTGACGACTTCTATCTTCCATTGGACGACGAGTGATATCCTTGAAGCTATTTGCTTGTGGTGAGCCCTTTTGTTCAAGGTCAATAACTACTTCCTATCTTCCTAGTATTGCTTATTTCTTTACTTAATATATTAAGGGTGAGCCCCAAACTATGTCGAGGCCCCGCTTGAGTATGCCCCGAAAGCTTGAGTCCTACTTACCCGCCCCATAGAAATACTTGTTATGTGCTATGTGCTACATGTCCAACCCATTACCGACAACATCCCCATAGCTTGAGTCCAAAGCCCCGTTTCTCATAGAGTTATGTGCTATGTGTTTACTTTCCGCGCTTCTAAACCGATGATTTGAGTAATAATGCTATGATGGTTTGATCGAGGACTTTCGGGATCTCCTTTTCCATGTCACATCTACGCCCCCTTCCGGGTCATGACACCAATCTTGAGTGGAAGTGGGAATGTGAGATATTGGACTTTTTTTTGTGGCTCCGTGGTACTCTAGGGGTTATGGAAGTATTTTGGTGATAGTTGATCAGTTGACTAAGTGTGTAGACTTCCTTCCGATCCGTTCTACCTTTAGTGTTGAGTGGTTAGCTCATATTTATATTCAGGTGATAGTCTGATTGCATGTGGTACCTGTATCCATTATATATTACTGACGGTTATAGTTTACCACTAGCTTTAGGAGAGCTTTGCAGTGAGAGTTAGGCACTCAGATTGATCTTAGCACAATATTTTACCCTAGACTGATGGCCAGTTCGAGCGCACTATACACGTTCTAGTTGATGTGTTATAGGCTTATGTGTTAGAGTTCGGGGGTTAATAGGATTAGTTTCTAGTGTTAACTAAGTTTGCCTATAATAATAGCTATCAAACAAACATTCAGATAGCCCCATTTGAGACCTTGTATCTCCGATAATGTCATACTCCGATCAGGTGGTTTGAGTCTACAAAGCTAAGTCCTCACATTATAGATTTATTGTAGGATGCCCTAGCCAGGGTCAAGGTTATACAAGATAGACTAAGGACAACTCAGAGTCGGCACATTTGTTATGTTGACCGCATGGGTCGGTTCTTGGAGTTTAAGGTTGGAGACTGAGTATTTCTGGGAGTATCGCCTCTTAAAAGGGTTATGCAGTTTGGGAGATGGGATAAGTTGGGCCTACGGTACATTGGCCCTTTTGAGATCCTGAGACGAGTTGGGCCAGTTACTTATGAATTGGCCCTATCTCTAGCTTACTCTGCCATACATCCTGTATTCCATTTGTTGATTTTGCATCGGTACATTCCAGATGAGTCACACGTGCTGCAATATGATTCAATTAAGTTAAATGACCATCTTACATTTGTTAAGGAGTTAGTGTCCATTCTAGTCTGGGATACCAGACTGTTGCGCTCCAAGGTGATACCGATGGTTAAGGTGTAGTAGCACCACCGTTCAGTTGAGGAGGCTACCTAGGAGATTAAGGCATAGATGCAAAAGAAACACCCTAGCGTATTTGAGCAATAAGGTATGCCTTTACTTTACTTTCACGAATAAAAGTCTTATAAGTGGGGGATATTGAAATGACTATATTCATATGCTATTTTTCTAATTTAAGCTTCTGTATAGTAACCTTGGGCCTTTTATGACTTACTGGGGTTGTTGGAATGGTTATTGGTGATTTGGTGCTGAATTAATTGAATTTGTAAGTTAACGAGGAGTTATAACTATAAAAATAAGATTTCCTATAAAATCCAAGAAAATGGCATCAAGATAGGATTCTAACAACTCCATTAGTTTCAGAATGGCCAATTTCGGCTAGAAGGGTAGTTCGTTTGAGGGCGGAGGGGCTCTAGTATGAATTTGAGCCAAAGTTGCAAAATGAGTCCAATTGGAAGCTAAAAAGCGTGTTTTGTTGAAAATCTACCTAAATGCACTCAAAATGAACATCTGATGGTGTGCTAAGCTCGGGAACGCCAAAAATAGTCAAAAATGACCCTTTGTCAGTTATCGGGGGCTTCCAGTTGTGTTTTGAACCCTTAAGTTGTTTTAGCTAAATTACCTAGAAAGAAGTGGAATCCTCATTTTTCCATAGAGTGTTGCATTGGGAATTCCGATTGTACTGTTAAGTTCAAAAGATCGAAATGTATGTGATTGCACTAGTTATTTGCATAGAATGGACATCCAATAGCTTGGGAATGCCCTGAGAAGTTTTCAAAATAGCTAGTGCAACACCAAAAAACATACCCTCCGCTTTCGTAGAGGTTGAGGCACTACCACGGAAGGGAGTCGAGCCAAGGATTGCACTTGCGGCTCAAAGGACCGCATTTGTGGAGGCCTGGCAAGTGATAAGGCACACATTTGAGGCCTGGCACCTACGTTCACACAGGCAAATAGTGGGCGATGCCTGGCACCTACATTTCAATATCTCGCCCTGTTCTTGATGAAATTAAGTAAAATTTTAGTCTAAGCTATTCTATGTTCCTAGAGGAATGTTGTAGTATGCATGGATTTTGTTGATATTAGTTGGTTTAAAAATAATTTGACTGAGAATGTTTTGAAAGAAATGTTTTCCGGTAAAGGATTTAATTTTATTTTTGATCCATTTCTTGGCCTTCTGGGGTTCATTTTGGGAAATGTTTTTAGTTGTAGACTAGGGGTGATATGGGGATCATTTTTCAAGGATTCATTTTTGAATTTTGGGTGTGGGCCCTTTTTTCATTATTTTGGGCACTATTAACATATTTTCACGAGTTTTCAAGATGTTACAGCCAATCCGATTGTGTTAACCTTGTGATCTATATCTTAATAATAGAGTAGCATTTGAAAGAAATTTAAAGGGGAAAAGCTCAGTTAGATTGATTCAAGACATGAGACATCGACTACCAGGTAGGCTAGGCTTTCCCTAAACTTTAGACTAAGTAAGGATATATGTATGTTTAGCTAAAATGTGTGGTACGTGACTAGTTCTACTTGATGTATGTTGTATATGATGTTGTGGGATTGTATCCCTATGTTGGTAGCCTTATAAGTTGTAAATTCAGTATTGGCTTGTATTATTGACTACCTAGAGGCTAAGTAAGGGTCATATAATGGTTGATGCCATCGGGAAGGTATTCATTCTGACCTAACTCTTACCTGTATGAGTGTGTAGCCTGATGCTACTGAGACATGTTATCTGTGAGGCCATTCATTGATTATATTCCATGTTGTGACTTGGTTTTGGTGTAGATTATTGTGATAGAGCTATAGTTACCTATGCCTTACTCTCATTACCTTTGGTTGGCTGGATTATGGAATATTTGGCCTTGTCAGGCTAGGTTTACACTGAATGGTTAAATACACACATATATATACTCTAGTATATTGTTAATAATTTTCATGTACTCATTTTTTCATGCTTGTGGATTGGGTTGTCTTTCATTATATAAAAGAGGTAATGGTTATGCATGGTTGGAGGGATAGGATTCTTTTCTTTAGGGATGGTATGACTTTGGAGATCCAAATTCGGATAGACTAGGGAGGGGATGATTGTTCCTATGCTCTAAGACCTAGATGATACACCCTACTGTCTGTAGTCTACAATTTCCATATCCGAGTGTCTGAGGCTTGGATGACACTCCCTACAGTCTGTAGTTTCCTATGGCCATGTTCGAGTGTCTAAGGCTTGGGTGTCGATTCTAAAGGGGTCCAAGCGCCAACTTATATTTCTGTTCTGGGATCTCATTAACTATACATTGGGGCTAGGCCCCATTGATTTCTATTTTTGGTTTGGGAACTAGTTGATTATTTTAGGAGGATTCTTTCTCCCGTGAGGAATTCATCCCATCATTAAGATGCTTTTGGTCGAGGACCCAGTTGATATGTGATGCCTTGGGTTGATGATTTTGTCGATTATCGATGGATCTATACACCTATATACACCCTGATTGTCCGTGGGTATACCTTTTGGGCTTATAGAGGCACAAGGTGCGTTCTTGAATAGATCTTAGGGCCTTACACCCATGTACAACTTGACCCTGGAGTATATGATATTGAGAGTTAGGTTCTGTGATTATCCTGGTAGTGAATTTGTGTACGGCTGTGCCTTCCATGTTTATGAGGGCTCAGGTGCCGTACAGGCATAGATACTAGGACCTTGCACCTACGTAAAATGCTATGTTTCAGTTTGATGATACTTACAGTGGGGCTTACTCCACCCTTAGTTGTTAGTATGATTTTACTTCGCCTTGGTTGGTTTAGTTGAGGTTTTGGGGATTTCCTGATATGCCCATTCCTTGAACGGAGTTGATTTTCTAGATAGTTGCAGTTACCTATATTTGAGCTTTCTATATGTGTACTATTTCACTCAGTCAGTCGATGTTGCCTACTTGGTGTCTTTTTCTGATACTTACCCTCCACTTTCTACATCTTCCCATGGTGTAGGTCAATGTTCTAACGATGGGTGTTAAGTTTTGGGGGATTCAGAAGCGTTCAGTATACATTTTGTGAGCATCGATAGCTATATATACTTCATAGTCTCTTTCCCTTTTGATGGTCATCTTTTGTATCTAGACATTATCCTTGTATAGTAATGGTTTGTATTTGTAGGAGCACTCCTAGTTTTGTATATTATGATTGTTGATATATATGTGTATGGGCATGTACTTGTGTCTATTGTTGCTCTATATAGTTGACTTCTAGGTTCTAGGTAGATTATGGTTACTTATATCACTGTATTTGTTATGTTTGTGACTTGTGAGATACAATACATACCCTAGGGTTAGGTAATTGGCTTGCCCATAGGTGGGATCTAATAGGCACCATCATGATTGAGACCGGGATCAAGTCATGATAGGATATTAGAAAACTTTTGGGTTTTGCGTTGTATTAACGAAGGTTTACTGACGTATTGACCAAGTTTACTCAAAAGAAGGTGAAGTGCCAATAGTCGAACAAATGTTAGAAATATTTCCAAACATTAAAGGATAGTCTTATATCAACTTGTATTTTTGCACTACCGGATGGTTTGGATGGATGCATGGTTAATTATGATGCTTCACGTGTCAGTTTGGATTGTGTTCTAATGCAAAATTGTGAGGTCATACATTATGATTTGAGGCAGATAAAGGTGGATGAACAAAATTTTCCTATCCATTATCTTGGATTAGTTGTTGTGGTATTTGCCTTTAAAATTTGGCATCATTAGTAGTATGGGGTGCATGTTGATATGTTTACCGACCACAAGAGTTTGCAATATGTGTTCAGTCAAAGGGACCTAATATGCAACAAAGGTGGCTTGAACTCCTCAAGGATTATGACATGAGTGTGTAATATCATTTGGGTAAGGCAAATGTTGTAGATGATGCTCTTAGTAGGCTATAGATGGGTAGCTTGGCAAATGTTGATAAGACAAAGAGAGAATTGGTGAAGGATGTGCACAATTTGGAATGATATGCTGTAAGGTTGAGTTACTCTAATGATGGTGAAATCCATGTGAATAATGCGTCCAGATCATTAGCAATGGTAGATTTTAAAGCAAAGTAAGACCTAGATCCAACATTGGTTTAGGTGAAGATGTCGGTTGCTAAAAACAAGGTAAAGGTTTTCCCACAAGGGAGAGATGGTGTGCTTCTTTACCAAGAACCCCATAACGCTTTGTATTCCATACATCCGGATCCACAAAAATGTATTGAGATTTGAAAGAGGTTTATTGGTGGAATTACATGAAGAAGGGCCTAGGAAGGTGTCATAACCCAAAAGTGGGGCCTAGATGTGACATGGAAACGAAGAACTCGAAAGTCCTTGATCAAGCCATCATAGCATCATCACTCACATCATCGGTTTGAAAGTGCGGGAATGTAAACACATAACACATAATTCTACGGGAAATGGAGCTTTGGACTCAAACTATGGGGATATTGCCGGGAATGGGATGAGCATGAATCACATAGCACATAACAAGTGTTTCTAAGGAGCGGGTAAGTAGGACTCAAGCTATGGGGGGAACACCGGGTTATGGGATTTTCCACATAAGCACATTCCCAAAAATCACAAGTCCAAGCATAATCATAAGTATAATCGAAACATCATTCTCATAGCCAAATCTCAGTAGTCATAACATCTCATAAAACCTTACACAACGAGCAAGAGTCTAACATGTCCAACATAGCCTCTACATAGGATAGAGAGAGGCCTCAACATATTTTGGGATCACTCTCAATTCATAAAGAAAGAAAGTAAAATAATACAAGGAAGAGGAAAGTAGATATTGCCCTTGAACAAAAGGGCTCACCACAAGAAAAAGCTTCAAGGATATTACTCGTCATTCAACGATAGATAGAGGTTGTCATCGTTCCCTATATGGTTAGAACATGTAGACAAAGAGTATTGGTTAGCAAAATAAAGAACTAAGTATGCGGGCATGCAAATGCTTATTCAAATGAACCTATAGAGAACCTACATGGCAAGGGCACATACATAGAAAGAGAATATAAGAAAGGATAGTAGTATATCAATATGTCATGATAACCATTATGCATGAAATGCCATAATGCTTATAGTATAGAGGGGATGGAACCATAACCTACATCCAAACTCATGTGAGCTACAACTAGAACTTGCCCGATGAGGCCTGCCATCAGATTAGAGAAGATTACTTGCCAAAGGTAATCTACACCACACCTTACGGACCTCCCATTTCTATGTGATGGCCACCTTCCTTACGACCCAATCATTTCAAAAGGATTTACATAGCATAGAATATCATATCATATAATATTAAAGCATACCTTATGGGTCTCTCATTTCGGTATCAACCTATGTTGGCACATAGTTTCGGGAAAGGAGTGGGACCCTTGGGGAAATCCCACTTACTACTCCAATCCTTATCGGTACTAAGTCATCATCCCACAAGAATATGTATACATATATATGCTTTAAAATTGAAACTTGTCACTTGAGCATCAAACCATGAATACTTGGGCTTAAAAGCCAAATCACTTTCATTACTCTTATGCATACTTAACAAGAGTCAAATACATTTCATAATCATGCTTCATTGAGTTAAAAAGATAAATACACTTTCATGTCAAGCTTCATTCAGAAGAGTAGCTCCATACTTGTTATATCATATCATATCATATTAGTGTAAACACCCATGTTGCTCAAAGAGCCATATCATAGACATTATGTGATGACATTATTGTCATAAGCATACTTGCTCAAAATAATAGTCATAAACATGTTTGGGACTTAGCCCAGATCATAAACTTTATCAAAATCCATGATCATGCATGCAAATGCCATGAGTGACAATGCGAATAGCATGATTACTAGAATTCATACTTTAAATTCAATTCAAAAGTAATCCATAATAAATTCAAGTTAAATCAATATTTAAATAATCATTAGAACACTATCCATGCATAGTTCATGAGTAAAGGGGGCATGCATAACTTAACCTTCATCAAATCTGTTGAAACTTCATAGAATTCAAACTTAAATCGACTTTAAATCACCTAGTTTCTACAACCCACGACTAAATTCAATTAAATGCTTCAAAATTTAAAGAACCCAACATTAAAGAAAGCTTAAAATCATAGTTTAAAGAGGATGGTTCTTGGGTCTTCATGGATGAAAGGAAATCCATGAATCAATCACACAAACCTTGAGATTAGTCAAGAGAATTGGATGATTTTGCAACAAAGATGATTTTCTCCAAATTTCTTCAAGCTTTCATCAATGGAGGTCAAGACGATTGTGAGAATTTTGGAGTGAATTTAAGAGTGATAGAATGAATTATAGGTGATTAGGGTTTGATTTAGGGGAGTTAGGAGACCTTAGAAAGACTAAAAGGGGGATAGGATCTAATTAAATTATGAATTAACCATTAATAAAATGGACTAGATCATTTAAAACAGTGACTCACAGAAGGCCTCCAGTGGCCTGTACGTGAGACTTCACTTGGTCTTGACTTCGGTTTAAACTCTTGAGGGACTTTCTGGACCAACTCTTGAGGGGCCTCAAGGACTGCGTAGCTGCACACGGATCGTGTATTGGTCTGTGGAGCATCTCTTGGTCTGGAGTCCAACCTTGAACCTTGGCCAACTCTCTGGATCACTTCACGGGACCCCTCACGACCCGTGAAGGGTCACACGGATCGTGCAGTGGCCCCAACGGAGTTGAAGGAATTGAAAGATCAATTGAAAGACTTGTTAGAAAAGGGGTATATTAGACCAAGCATTTCACCTTAAGATGCTCCCGTGTTATTTGTGAGAATGAAGGATGGGTCTCTCCGTATGTGTTTTGATTATAGGTAATCGAACAAGGTAACCATTAAGAATAGGTACCCCGTTGCCTAGGATTGATGATTTGTTTGACCAACTCCAAGGAGCAACTCATTTCTCTAAGATAGATCATCGTTTGGGTTATCATCAATTGAAGGCGAGGGAGTGTGATATTCTGAAAATGGCTTTCCGGACTCCTTATGGGCATTTTGAATTTGTAGTGATGTCATTTGAGTTGACAAATGCTCCGGTGGTATTTATGGATCTTATGAATTGGGTGTTCTAGCCGTTCCTTGATAATTTTGTGATGGTCTTCATTTATGATATTTTGATCTACTCCCGTAGTGAACAAGAGCATATGGGTCATTTGAGGTTGGCTCTCCAAACATTGAGAGAGAAGCAATTGTATGCCAAATTTAGTGAGTGTGAGTTTTGGTTGGGAGAAGTTTCCTTCCTTGGTCATGTGGTGTCCGGTGATGGTATCAAAGTTGATCCGAAGAAAACCGAAGCGGTGAGGGATTGGCCTAGACCATTGACTCCTTCGGATATTAGAAGTTTCATTGGTTTGGCCGGTTATTATATAAGGTTTGTTGAAGGGTTTTCCTCTATAGCATCTCCATTGACCAAGTTGACTCAAAAGAAAGCCAAGTTTGTGTGGACCAATGAATATGAGAAAAGCTTCCAAACTTTGAATGATCGACTTACATCAGCTCGGGTTTTGACCTTGCCAAATGGGTTAGATGGGTTTTTGGTTTATTGTGATGCATCGCGTGTTGGTTTGGGTTGTGTAATTATGCAACACGGTAATGTGATAGGTTATGCTTCCCGACAATTGAAGGTGCATGAACAAAATTATCCGACCCATGATATTGAGTTAGCGGCAGTAGTGTTTTCTTTGAAAATATGGCGATATTATTTGTATGGGGTTCATGTGGATGTTTTAACCGATCACAAGACCTTACAATATGTGTTCACTCAAAGGGACCTTAATTTGAGGCAAAGGAGATGGATGGAACTTCTTAAAGATTATGATATGAGTGTCCTTTATCATACCAGTAAAGCTAATGTTGTGGTGGATGCTCTTAGTAGGCTCTCTATGGAAAGTGAGAAACATGTGGATGAGGGAAAGAAAGAGATAGCAACGGATATGAACCGGTTGGCTAGGTTGGGTGTGAGGTTGGCCGAATCCGACAATGGCAGAATCCTTGTGCAAGGTGGATCTGAGTCCTCTTTGGTAGTTGATGTTAAGGCTAAACAAGATTTAGATCCTTCCTTAGTGGAGTTGAAGAAGTTAGTTGTCGATGGGAAAATTGAGTTTTTCTCCCAAGGGGAGATAGTGTACTTTGGTACCAAGACCGTCTATGTGTTCCGGATGTGGATGGCTTGAGGGAAATCATCATGAAAGAGGCTCACAATTCACAACACTCTATTCATCCGGGATCTACCAAGATGCACTGAGATTTGAAATCATTGTACTGGTGGCATGGTATGAAGAAGGACGTGGATAAGTTTGTATTGGAATGTCCAAATTGCCAACAATTGAAAGTGGAACATCAAAGGCTCGATGGCTTGACACAAGATATTGAGATTCCTACTTGGAAGTGGAAAGATGTGAATATGGACTTTGTGGTTGGCTTACCTCGTACTCGGAGACAATTTGATTCTATATGGGTGGTGGTTGATAGGATGACTAAGTCGGCTCACTTCTTACCGATTAAGACTACATATAGTGCCGAGGAGTATGCTAAGGTTTACATTCGGGAGTTGGTAAGGTTTCATGGTATACCAAGATCTATCATATCGGATCGTGGCATTCAATTTACTTCTCATTTTTGGAGGTTCTTTCAAAAGGAGCTTGGTACTAAAGTGAAGTTGAGCACCACATTTCATCCTCAAACCGATGGGCAAGCTGAAAGGACAATTCAAAACTTGGAAGATATGCTAAGGGCTTGTGTATTGGAGTTAAAAGGACATTGGGATGACCATCTACCGCTCATCGAGTTTGCCTACAACAATAGTTTCCATGCTAGCATTGGTATGGCTCCGTTTGAAGCTTTATATGGTATGAGATGTAGGTCTCTGGTTGGTTGGTTTGAAATAGGTGAGGTGGACTTGCTAGGCATGGATTTGGTTGTTGAGGCTATTGAAAAGGTAAAGTTGATCCGGGAAAGGTTGAAGACGGCTCAAAGTCTCCAAAAGTCCTATTTGGATGTAAGAAAGAGAGACCTTGAATTTCATGTGGGTGATTGGGTGTATGTGAAAGTGTCCCCCATGAAGGGCATAATGTGTTTCGAAAAAATGGGCAAGTTGAACCTTAGGTACGTCGGACCTTATGAGATTGTGGAACGGGTTAGCAATGTACCATATAGGTTGGATTTACCTTTGGACATGAGATCCATTCATCCGGTTTTTCATGTATCTATGTTGAGGAAGTTGGTTGGTGACCCTAAGAAAATTGCACCTTTGGAGGGTGTGACGATTGAAGAGAAATTGACCTGTGAAGACGTGCCGGTTGATATTTTGGATAGACAAGTGAAGCGGCTTCGGAATAAGGAGGTAGCTTCGGTCAAGGTACTTTGGAGGAATCAAGATATCGAGAGTGCAACGTGGGAAGCAGAGTTGGACATGATGGAGGAATACCCCTATCTCTTCCAATCTACTCAAGCTTAAGGTACTAGGTTCTATCTTTTTATTGTCCTAATTCTTTGTTTCTTGAGTTCATGGCATTGCATGCATTCATGAGCACGAAAATGATTTAAATAATATTTTGACATGAGTTTTGAATGACTTTTGATATGATGCATGATCTCTTGACTTATAGATAGCATGTCTCTTGTTTTGATTGATGTCCTCAAGCCGTAGTCTTAGCTCATTCGAGGACGAATATTCCCAAGGGGGAGATGATGTAATGACCCAAAAATTTTTGAACTTATTGATGGTTGGTATTGGATAGTGTTGGAATGGTCATGGTTGAATTTTGATAGCCATGGGTTGAATTTATGTGGCCGGATTCAGAACGGACCTTTTGGTGAGGTTACGAAGCCGGTTGGGAAGTGTACTTTGGGAGATCATAATTTGTGGTACAGGATGAATTTTTTGGGCTGATATTTATCAAGTTTAATATCTTTGAGTTATCTTCAAAACGCGACTAGTTTTACTCAATTCGGAGTTTGTATGATAAAATTATGGCCAAAACAGTGAGACTGCCCGTATTTGGAAGGACACTGGAAACAAGGTTCTGGAAATGGGTTAAGGACTGGACCACAGACTATTTGGTGGTCCACGGTCTGTGTGGGTGCCCATGGATGGTTCCAGTTAGCTCCCAAGGGTTGGGGGTCAAGCCATGGACCAAGGCAAGTCTCACGGACCACCCCACGGTCCGTGAGCCACTTCACGGCCTGTGAGGGGTCCCGTGAAGTGGGGAGAAACTTGGTAGGCTTTTGGGGCTGGACTCCGGGCCATGTGTGGCTCCACGGACCAGTACACGGTCCATGTGCAGCCACACAGTCCGTGATTCCCTTCGTGAAGAATTCCAGAAAGTCCCCCGAGAGTTCAAGCCGAAGATGAGACCAAGGCAGGTCATACGGTCAGGTACACGGACCGTGTACCATTGGACGGGCACTATAGCCCTTCCCTGTGACACTGTGTTTTAGTGATTAGTCCATTTCATTAATGATAATTTCATAAATTGGATTAATCCTAAGACTCTTTTAACTTACGTAAAGTCTCCTAAACCCCTAAATTCAAACCCTAATCATATTTCACTCATCAAAACACTTTTCAGTCCTCTCTAAAATTTCTTGAATCCTCTTGACCTCCATTGTTGAAAGCTTGAAAAAAATTGGGGAAGATCATCTTATTTGCAAAATTCTTCAATTCTCTTGATTAAACTCTAGGTATGTGGGTTTGATTCATGGATTTCCTTTCCTCCGTGAAGACCCAAGAACCCTACTATTTAATTTATGATTTTAAGTTTCTTTAAGTAATGGGTTTTTCTAATTTTGATGAAATTCATTGTATTGGATTGTGGGCTTTAGAAATTAGGTGAATTATTGATGATTTAAGCTTGAGTTTTATGAAGATCATGGAAATTCTTGAAGGATCAATGTGCATGACCCTTAATGGTTAAATTATGCATTGGTAAATTGCATTATATTTTGAATATGGATTTTCTCATGGTTTAAGTTGAATTACCCATTTAATTGTGATTTAATGTTTGAATTCCATTACCCATGCACTTGTTCCTTATTCATGGCATATGCATTGAGGAATGGTTATAATGAAACTTTTGATATGATATGATATGCTAAGGTTTGTCATCACATTGTCTCTCCGTTATGGTTCTTTGGGCTTCTGGGTGCTTGCACCACTTTGATGTGTTATGAAGGCTTGATATGATAAGCTATGTAGATGGGATACTCTTATTGCATTGACGAGGAATGATTATGAGAATGATTTTGGAACTCTTGTTGGCTTCTAGCCTAAGCATGAATATGGTTTTGATCAATGGATTTTGGTTTTTGTCTAATGATGCATGATTTTGAAAAGGAATGTAAGTACTCCGATTTGAAGTTTCATGTATATATATGTATTCCCGTGGGATGAGACTTAGTACCGAGGGATTGGAGTTGGGGTGGACTATCTCCAAGGGTCCATACTCCTTTCTGTCAAACCATGTGCCACCATGGGTTATCTCCCTAAATAAGGATTGACTTGGTATGTATCCCCTTGATGAAGGGTTGACTAGGGATCTACTTGGCAAGTAGTTTGGATCCGAGTAGTGGATCGCTCGAGTCTCCTTCGTTGTCGATTGAGGTTACATCCCGGCTATATTATGATTGTAGGATTGCATCTCATGCATCATGGGATAGCATATTGTTATATTACTCTTTGGCTACGTGCATTCCTTTCTTATCATTCGTCCCCTTGTCATGTTGCTTGGTCATAATATATCGTCATATTCATTGCATGCTCGCATACTTATTGCATATTAAGTTCTAACCCATACTTTTGTCTACATGTTCTAAGTATGCAGGGATCAGAGATGACTTCTACATTTCATCGGACGACGTGTGATCATTTAGAAGCCTATTGCTTGTGGTGAGCCCTTTTGTTCAAGGGCAATAGACACTTTCTATCTAGCTAGTATTGTTTTACTTTTCTTTACTTATGTAATGAGGGTGAGCCTCAAACTATGTCGAGTCCCCGTTCATTTTATTTTGAGGCTTGTTGGACAAACTAAACTCTTGTACGTTGGATTGTGATTGTTTAATATTATGACTATTGAGGTATTATGATTTATGCGTTTTGGTTATGGAAATTGTATTGATTATGCTTATGACTTGATGTTGGGATTGTGTGTTGATTATGTGCTTATGAGGAAAGTCCCCTAACTTGGAATACCCCCATGTCTTGAGTCCTACTTACCCGCCCCTTAGAGATAACTGTTATGTGCTATGTTAATCATGTACATCCCATTCCCTGCAACATCCCCATAGCTTGAGTCCAAAGCCTCGTTTCCCCTAGAACTTATATGTTATGTGTTTACTTCCGCGCTTCCAAATTGATGATGTGTGTGATGATGCTATAATGGCTTGATCGAGGAATTTCGGGTTCTCTTTCGCCATTTCACATCTAGGCCCCTTATCCTGGTCGTGACACTCAAGGAGCCATATCATAGACTTAGTGTGATCACGACTTAGCCTTAACCCATACTTGTTCAAAATCATAGTCATAATCATGTTTGGGACTTACCCCACATCAAAACTTTCAGCAAAATCTCCATGATCATGCATGCAATGCCATGAGTAACAATAAGAATAACATGGGTACTATAATTCATACTTTAAATTTAAATCAAGAGTAGTTCATGAGAAATTCAAGTTTGATGAAACTTCAAACCATCATTCACATACTACCCATGCATAGTTCAAGAGCAAAGGGACATGCATAACTTAACTTCGTCAAATCCATTGAAGCTTCATAGAATTCAAACTTAAATCCACTTTAAATTACCTAATTTCTACAGCCCACAATCCAATTGCAATAAATACTTCAAAATTTAAAGAACCCAACATTAAGAAATCTTACGATCAAAATTTAAAGAGGAGGGTTGTTGGGTCTTCATGGATGAAAGGGAATCCATGAATCTAACCCACATACCTTGAAATTAACCGAGAGAATTGAAGGATTTTACAACAAGGATGATCTTCCCCAAATTTCTTCAAGCTTTCATCAATGGAGGTTAAGAGGATTGAGAGAATTTTAAAATGAATTGAGGAGTGTTAGAATGGATGTAAAGGGTTAAGGGTTTGATTTAGGGGATTTAGGAGACCACAGAAAGCCTAAAAGGGGCATAGAATTTAATTTAATTATGAACTAACCATTAATGAAATGGACTAATTCACTAAAACAAGGTCTCAAGGAAGGGCTACAGTGCACGTCAACAGGTACACAGGCCGTGTACTTGCCCGTGTAACTTCACTTTGCCTCGACTTCGACTTGAACTCTCGAAGGACTTTCTGGATCAATTCACGGGGGGTCTCACGGACCGTGTAGCTACACACGGACCATGTACTAGTCCTTGGAGCATCACTTGGTCTGGAGTCCAGCCCCGAACCATGGCCAATGTTATGCCCCACTTTACAGGACCCCTCATGGGTCGTGAAGGTCCATGGGACCACACATGGTCCATGGGTTGGTGCCAAACCCCTAGGAGCACACTGTATTAACCCATGAGCCCCCACAAGGACCGTGGACTTCCAAACGGTCCGTGTTCTAGTCCTTAACTGAATTCCAGAACCTTGTTCCCAGCGTCCTTCAAATTACGTGCAGTCTCACTGTTTTGTCCATAACTTTCTCATATGAACTCCGAATTGAGTGAACCAGTGGCGTTCCAAAGATAACTCAAATAGATTCAATTTGATATATAGAATCCCACACAGTTCAAACCATACCAAAAGTTATGATCTTTCAAGGTTCACTACCCAACTGGCACTACAACCTCACAAAACAATCCGTTTTGAATCCGGCAGCTAAAATACAACCCATGGCTACAAAAATTCTATCATGACCAGTTTAACACTAACGTTGACCAACCATCATGAAGTTAGAATTTTTTGGATCGTTACATCATCCCCCCTTGGGAACATTCGTCCCCGAATGAGCAAAAACTATGGCTTGAGGACAACAATCAAACAAAGGATATTTTCATCAAACTTATAACGAATCAAGCCTCATTTCAAAAGTCTTTCAATCCTTATGTCAAAACATCATTTAAATCATTTTCGTGCTCATGTATACATGCAATGTCATGAAACTAAAAAAATTAAAGAATTAGGATCATACAAGGATAGAACCTAGTACCTTAGGCTTGAGTAGATTGGAATAGATAGGGATACCACTCCATCATGTCCAACTCCACTTCCCACGTCGCACTCTCCACGTCTTGATTCCTCCAAAGCACCTTGATGGAAGCTACTTCCTTGTTACAAAGCCACTTCACTTGCCTATCCAAGATCTCAACCTGCACCTCTTCATAGGTCATGTTCTCCTCAACCATCACACCCTCCAAAGATGCAATGGCCTTAGGATCACCAACCAACTTCCTTAACATGGACACATGGAATACCGAATGAATGAAGTATAACAACCCAATAATTTTCAAAAACTCTTTATGGTTGGTCTTGTATGATTTACTACTGATAATGGTTGAGTTTTGGTATCCACGGGTTGATTTTAAGTGGCCGAACGCAAAATGGGTCAGTTGGCAGCCTAGAGAGGCCGTTTGGACAATAAGCTTTGAACGGACATAACCTTTGATGCGGGTTTAACCTTGTGGCCTGCTATACATCAAATTTAATATATTTGAGTTAACTTTTAAACGCAACTTGTTTCACTCGATTCAAAGTTCGGATGAGGAAGTTATGGCCTAAATAGTGGGTTTGCCTGAAATTCGGAAGCCATTAGAGATAGGCCCTGAAAAGTGGCCAAGGGCAGTAACACGGTCCGTGAAACTTGTCACGGTTCGTGTGGGGCTTCGTGTGGAGGTCCAGTTAGCTAGGGGTGGCCAAGAACCACCCCATGAGACATGTCATAGGCCACAGACCACTAAACGGTCCGTGAGCCCTTTGACGAGCCGTGAAGTGTCACGTTAAGTGGGGCAGAACCATGCCCAGGCTGTGGTTGGTATAGATGGCTAAGAAAAAGTTCATGGTGCATGGGGACGGTTCGTCAACCCTCACACGACCCATTAAGTTGTCCCGTCAAGTTTTCGAGAAAGTCCTCGAAGTGTTCGCGTTGAAAATTGGCTATGTGTTGGTTGTTGGTGCATTTGAATGGACCGTGAGACAGGTAAACGACACTGTAGCAGCCGTGTAACACTGTTTCCAGTTAAAAGTTCCATTTAATTAATGGTAATTTTGTCATTTAACATTTTCCAAAGCCCCTTTTAGGTATTCTAAGGTCTCCTAAACCCCTAAATCAATCCCCAAACCTTCATTCATCCATTCCAAGTCTCCTACATTCACTTTGGAAATTCTAAAATCCTCTTGGCCTCCATTGAAGAAAGCTTGAAGAATTTGGGGAAG
>JBCEWC010007038.1:0-22049 GCA_038996855.1 Solanum aculeatissimum | reverse complement strand
TCCAACGAACAAGTTAAGACTCAAAAGGGCTAACTAGGGGTGACTACAAGAAGGTGGGTCAAAGAGTCATTCAACTTTAGTTGTGAAGGAAATGCCTAGATCCTTCCCTCTAAGTTCAACTCCTACCTAGCTTTGTCCACATACCGGGCAAGTTATAGTAACTATTGCAACATAGACCAGCAAATTCGCTCTCTCTCACTATCACACTTTCGTCACAAGGCTAACACTAGAGGTGCCATAACATTATTCACACACATTTATATTAAGCACATATTGTCCATGAAGTTCAAGGTTTAGGTGTTAGCTACTCAGAGTTTGATTGATTCAATCATCCTTAATGCAAGCACCCTACACAAAATGCCTTTTTTACTTCTACCGACACTCTATATAAGACTCACATTACCGAATACCCTTGGTACAGTCGTCATCCATCCATCATAGGGACCCATTACTATGGTAACTCCCTAGACATTCACAAGCCATATCACACAACTAGAACATAACAGCATATTAATAATACGACTAATAGTCAAACATGCTGCAAGCAGTCAACATTAATTACAGACCCAAGCAAAAATAAAATGGTGTCCAAATGATGCAAACATAGCAGAAAATAAAACTATAGTCTTAATACATGGCCGAATTAACAGGAAAGACAGCATAAAATGAGAATACTCTCCCACCCCACACTTAGAACAAGCATTGTCCTTAGTGATAAGCATAGTACACTTGTAAAATGGGAGCCATGGTGCTCACTCATTGTCCATGTCAGCATCGGGGAGTATGGGATCACCCCCCATAATCATTGGTGGCTCATCCATCTCTAACTCATCATCATCTGCATCAGAACCCTCCCCAACCTCCTCGAGATTTGTGGGAACATCATTCTCCACTGGCTCAAAAAATCAAGGTTCAATATCAAAGACTGCATTGGCATGATCATTAAGAAGGTATTGGACTTTCACCGTAGTGAGCTCCTTGGGAGTGGAAGGTCTACCACTCGTTCGGTGGCATAGCATCTCCAAGCCGTACATCCGAGCCATGATGAGTTCGTCCCTATACTCCCTCTCAGTAGTGGTCACAATAGGTCCGAATAAGACATCCGACCCCTTAATATTTATCACATAATGGGGTAG
This sequence comes from Solanum aculeatissimum, assembly GCA_038996855.1. Taxonomy (NCBI): domain Eukaryota; kingdom Viridiplantae; phylum Streptophyta; class Magnoliopsida; order Solanales; family Solanaceae; genus Solanum; species Solanum aculeatissimum. The sequence goes on along the minus strand of JBCEWC010007038.1, from coordinate 20,913 downwards.
AGCCTCGATGCAGGGACAGTAATCTAGAGGCTCTTGCAGGACTCCTGCACGTCGATATAACTCAGTAATCAAACCACAAAAAGTGTACCTGCGACCTCGATGAGTGTGGGCCTTCCTCATGGAAGACTTGAGGATGGCCCCGATATTTATTTCAGCTCTTATCATGAGGGCATAAGTCAAGCATACCCTATCCCTAGTGATCTCTGTGAAGTACACACCCGTGAAGATAACATGCATGATAATTTTTATCCAAACCTGGGCATCCCTGTTCGTATGAGCAAAGGGAAAGAACTTATGATACCTCTTGTAGCTATGCCGGATCCATTTAGCAGTGGATGTCAGCGCAGCCAAGGTATGATGGATGGCCTGATAGGGGGGTCGTATTTTCAGCTCAGTGAAGGGGGTTGTGGAGTTGTCCATTATGCCCAGACTTTCATTGAGAGTTACTGGGGTAATGTTCACCTCTATACCTTGAACTGTCATAACCTGGGATCGTGCCTCGGTCGTCATGTTAGCATAGAACTCCCTCACCATGCTTAAGTTGCACGGGAGAGGTTTCTCAAAGAGAAAGCTCATCTGATACTCCACACACCTCTGGTAGATATGTGAGAAATCTTAGGTCAAGCTATCGGCATTAATGGGGAAATCCAAAAAGTACTTGGTTTCATCATTAGCACTGTTTACCTTCCCTAGCCACCGCATTGAGTCCAAACTGTGGTCTTTGACCACGAGGAGGGGGTGGAGCTTTAGGCACGTCTGGGACTCCCTTGGTCTGTTTTATGCTGGTGGAAGCCCCTTCTTGACCTGTTCTTCGAGCTCTGGGTGCCATGAGTATCCTGCATAACTCTAAGAGCAAATCAGTACCTGCACCAAGCACACCCCACACTTAACGCAACCTACGGGCGGAGAGGGTACTCAGACTTCCCCAACTCTCACCAAGTTATTCGAACTAAACAAACCCCACACACGTGTATAATACACTCCCCTCCCCCCACAACACTAGGTACGTGTACCCGTAAACATAATTTGGCATAACATAAAAACATGAACAATTTAACTTGTTGTGCGCCCAAACTGCAGATTAGAGTCGTAGCCCACAATTAGCATGGCCATTTCACGCCCTTCATCATATAATCACACCCACAAATCCTACCCCCAGTCACGTGACACCAACAATATAATTCAAGTGACCTCACTCAAGAATGCAAGCACAAGACACTCAAGTCAACTAACCTAAGCAATTACGAAGATTATGGTGAAGAACACATACCTTGAGTGAGAAATAGCAAGAGCACACTAAGTAGAACCCTTAGGGAATGGGAAGGCATCGCGAATTTCTTCAAACTTGGGTGATTTTGGGTGAATATTTGAGGGAATTTGAGAAAGTAGGGTATTTTGGGGTGAAAATCATGAATGAGAGGGGTAAAATACGTATGGGGGTTTTAAAAAGGGGTGGTGGGCAAGGTCGGTTACGAAAAACTGCCCAAATTCGTACATGTCGGCTATGCGGATTGGTCGCGAACTTGTACTTGTATAATTTCTTTTTTTTTTGTTTTCTTGAGTGCTTACCTGGGGCTCTTCTTCGCGACAAGTCCGTGACGCAAATTTGTCGCGTACTTTTCTAGATAAGAGAAGTCCTCGAGGCCCAAATTTTTTTATTTTTTTAGCATCGGACCCCGTAAAAATTCTTGAATGCTCGATTATGCTACAAAACAGTGAAACTGGTTAATTCGACCAAGAAAAATTAAAAAATTATCTAACGGATCAATGGGAATTGAATACGCAAAAATCATGCATATTATAAGTGGAGGTCCGCGACGTGATCTGGTCGTGGACCCACACTTTGTGCAAGATATTTATTTTCTGTGAGGTTATTTATTTATTTATTTATTTGAATATAAATAAGAACAATAATAAAGAAACTATGGTTACCTTACCATAAGTTGCCTCCTGTGCAATGCCTGATTTATCATCGCGGCATAACTCAGCACATTCTTATTCATCATTGGCCAACTCAATGGCCTCCTCACCACGATTTGTGTGATCACCATAATAATGTTTGACACGTTGCCCATTATCCAGAAAGGTTTGGTTTGTGGCCTCCTTATGTAATTCGACAGTATCATGTGGATGGCACTTACCACTGTATACATGCCACTCCTCTTGGATCTCAACTTACCTGGAAACAATTTAAGACGAGAGTTAAAGAGAGTATTTTTTGACCCGGCTCAAAAGTACGTCTAATAATATGTCGATCATGTCATTTCTTCATCTTTTCTTTGTAGATCTTGGCATTCTCATATGCATGGAGCATGAATTCCTCCAACTCCTCTAGCTATTCCAATCTCCTGTGTCCCACAAGCTCTGGGTCCAGATTAAGCTTTTTAATGACCTAATATGTTTGGTGTTCAAGCTCGACCGGGAGGTGGCATGCCTTCCCATAGACCAATTTGTATGGAGATGTGACGATCGGAGTTTTATATGCCATCCTTTAGGCCCACAAATCTTCATCTAATCTGATTGACCAGTCTTTTCTTGTAGCATTGACAATCTTTTGCAATATTTGTTTTACGTTTCGATTCGACACCTCCACCTTGCTTTTAATGTCAAACTCCTGTAGCAGTAGAATTCATCTGATCAACCGGGGTTTGGCATCCTTCTTATTGAACAAGTACCTCAAGGTTGCATGATCAGTGAACACTATGACTTTGGTGCTCACCAAGTAGGATCGAAACTTGTCAAAAGCATACACCATTGCTAGTATTTCTTTCTCTGTCATAGTGTAGTTGCATTGTGCTAGGTCTAAGGTTTTGCTGGCATAATATATAGAGTGAAATACTTTATCTTTGTGTTGACCCAGTACTTCTCCCACCGCACTGTCACTAGCATCACATATCAATTCAAAAAGGAGTTCCCAATTTGGAGCTGTCAAGATGAGAGCTTCCACTAGCCGCTTCTTTAGAGTCTCAAAAGCCTGCAAGTATGTAGCATCAAAGTTAAAATGTACCTCTTTTTCAAGTAGGGCGCAAAGCGGCTTTGAGATCTTTGAAAAGTCCTTGATGAATCTATGGTAGAACCTTGGGTGCCCAAGAAAGTTGCAAACTCCTTTGACAGATACGGGTGGAGGGAGTTTTTTAATTACCTCGATCTTTGCCCTATGCACCTTCAGTCCTCTTTTAGACACCTTGTGACCCAAGACTATCCCCTCCTTTACTAGAAAATGGTATTTTTCCTAGTTAAGGATAATGTCAGTCTTCTCACTGCGAGCTAGAACCTTATCCAAGTTAAATAAACAGACGTCAAACAATTCCCCGAAGACTGAGAAATCATCCATGAAGACTTCCACAAAATACTCTACCATGTCGTGGACTATTTCCATCAGACAACTTTTGAATATGGCGGGTGCATTGCACTAACCAAAGGGCATGCGTTTGAATAAATATGTGTCATACGAACAGGTGAAAGTGGTCTTCTCCTGGTCTTTTGGGGATATGGTGATCTAATTATACCCCGAGTACCCATCCATGAAATAGTAGTACTCCTTCTCAACCAGCCTATCCAGCATCTGATCAATGAAAGGTACTGGATAATGATCTTTTTGGGTGGCATCATTTAACCTCCTGTAGTCCATTCATATACGCCAACCTGTGTCACCGTTCTGGTTAGGATGAGTTCATTCTTTTTGTTTGTAATAGTTGTCATTCCTCTTTTCTTGGGAACACATTGCACTAGGCTCACCCACTTGTTATCTGAGATAGGGAAGATTATACCAGCGTCCAGCCACTTAAACACCTCTTTCTTCACCACTTCTTTCATAATAGGGTTCAACCTTCATTATAGTTGGGCCACTGGCTTATATCCCTCCTTCATGAAGATCTTGTGCATACAAAAGGCTGGGCTAATGCTATGAAGATTTGACATTTGCCAACCCATAGCTCATTTCCTCCTTTCAGTATTATAATAGCTGCCTCTACGTGTTGCAGATAATGAAGAAGACAAGATTACTAGTAAAATATTATTTTCACCAAGAAAAATGTACCTGAGATGTGACGACAATGGCTTCAACTCTAACTGAGGAGCTTCTTCGACAGAGGGTTTGGGTGGTGGTCCGAATATCTGATTTAAAGGTTCAACCACCTTTTTAAGCATGCTGACATAATGATTGTCCAGCACCCTTTCAATTTTTCTAGCCTCAAAGTCATTCAATATCCCTTAATTCAATAACACTTTGGCTAGAGGATCCTTAATTTCAACCGGGCTAACTGCGGCCTCTGTGTCCAACACTGTGATAGTTGTCAATTCCTCATACACAGTGAAGCATGCTGACATAATGATTGTCCAGCACCCTTTCAATTTTTCTGGCCTCAAAATCATCCAATATCCCTAAATTAAATAACATTTTGGCTAGAGGATCCTTAATTTCAACCTGGCTAACTGCGGCCTCTGTCTCCAACACTGTGATAGTTGCCAATTCCTCATACACAGTGGGCAGCTTTAGGGCCCTGTAGAGGTCAAAATTTTCCACCTTATCATGGGCACGCAAAGTTAGCCACCCTGCTGTCACGTCTATCAATGCTGCCCCAGTTGTAAGGAATGGTCATCCCAGGATGAAAGGAACCTCTGGGTTTGGTTTAAATCCAAGATGACAAAGTCCATGGGGAGTATGAGGGACCCCACTTTGACTAGTACATCTTCTACGATTTCGTCGAGTCTAGATACCGACAGATCTGTTAGTTGTATTAGGATTGTGGTGGGTCTAGGCTCTCCGAGACCCAACTTCCTGAACATTGATATGGGTATGAAGTTGATGCTCACCCCTAAATCACACAACCCTAGCATTCAAACATCATCCAATTGTCACATGAATCGTCAAACTTCCAAGATCCTTCAATTTAGTGAGCAACTTTATTTTATTAAGGATCCTGGAGCTACACTTCTCAGTGAGTGCCATAGTCTCGAACTCAGCCAACCTGCTCTTATTGGCGATAATATCCTTCATGTACTTAGAATACTTTGGGATCCTCTGCAAAATATAAATGAGAGGTAAGTTAATTTGTACCTGTTTCAGAAGACTGATAAACTTCTGAAAGCACTCATCCTTCTTCTTATTTTTGAGCTTTTAAGGGAATGGAGGAGGAGTCTTTGGTGCCTGATCAGATTCCATATTATATCGGATGGGAGTGTCGGCCCCATCATTGATCGTTGAACTCCCAATCCCCCTCACTTTTCTGCTTAGGGATCAACTTTACCAATGGTTTTCCACTTCTAGTTTTGATAGCATTAACCTTTTTTGGGTTTGGATCAGTGTCATCGGGAAAACCTCTTTTAGGTTTAGCATTAATTGTGCTTGCCAGCTGCCCAATATGCTTCTCAAGGTTATGCAGGCCTTGCCTGTTCTGGCGAATGTACTCATCTTGCCTTTGCTGATTTGCCAGGATTTGCCTTAGAACTTCACTATTACTCATGCCTCTAGTATTTTCCTGCTTGGCAGGCTGCTAAGCCTGTTGGTTATAGAAATGACCACCCTGTGGCCTGTGCTGAGGGTGTCGTTGACTTTGTTGATTACCACCCCAAGAGAAGTTTGGGTGGTTTTTCTAGTTTGGGTTATAAGTGTTCCCAAAACCTTAGTGTACCCCTCTATTGGCGTTGCCAACAAAGTTCACAGCCTCTGGATTTGCTCTACAAAATTTTGCAGTGTGCTCACTTTCTCCATATATATTGCACCAACTATTCTGCTGTTGTTGGACCATATTCACTAGAGTTGATTGTTGGCCCAAAGACAAGTTGATGAAATAGGTTGTCAGTATGTTCTGCATCGCTGACACTTGGGTTTGCAAGGCGGTCATGGCATCTACTTCAAACATGCCTTCATGCTTTTAAACTACTGGTCTACTTGATCCCCCCATTCCACTCTGGATTTCCTTATGCAATGCGATTTAGGAGGGCATATAACTCGTCATAAGTCTTTTCTAGAGCTTGACCACCTGCAGTAGAATCTAGAAAAATCTTAATGTTCAGTTCCAAACCCTTAATGAAGGTATGGACTAACACCTCATTAGCCTGGTAGTGATGAGGATAATTTATAAGAAGAGTTTAAACATGTCCCAAGCTTGGAACAGATTTTCCCCCGACCTCTGTCTAAATCTTAAAATCTCACTCCTGAGCTTGGTTATCTTCCCAGATGAAAATAATCTTGTCAAGAACTTTCGAGCAAGCTCATCCCAAGTCGTGATTGAGTTAGTAGGCTCAATTTGTAGCCACTTTCTCGCTTCCCCCAGTAGTGAAAAGGGAAACAATGTCATCCACACATAATCTCTATTTACTACCGTGGGGATAAAAGTGTTAGCGATCTCCAAGAAGTTTTGGAGATGAACCGCAGGGTCCTCATGTGGCAACCCGGTGGAGTGTAACAACTGAACCATGTTCTGTTTGAGCTCCCAATGGCCATCAAACTCTGGTTTCTGGAAATAGCTTGTCACATTGGTAGTGTGTGGGATTGCCACATCCCAGACAGGCCTAGCCGCGGCTGCTAGTACAGGATTCAGTGTTGCCATCTCTTTTTGAACAGGTTTGATCTCTTGTTTGTTATCCTCTGCATTTTCCTATTCAATGAGTTCAATAGATGGTATGGGATACAAGACACTTGCCCTTCTTCGATTTTGTCGAAAGCACGAGTCTGGTTCCTCCAGTGTAATTCCCTAAATACCGGCAAAAAAAAAACACGACTAAGATCAAGCGCAATGAACATGCAAAACAAAATAACCCAGACAATTAACTACTTCTAAATTTGAGTCCCCGGCAATGATGCCAAAAACTTATTGCGTCCCCAGTATACGCAAGTGTACGTGGTCTTAACAAGTAATATAGTGGTCCTTTTTAGGAGCCAGGATGTCGAACCCGTAAGATTTAAATCAGAATGCAATTACTAGTCCAAATTGTTATGTGAGAGTGTTTTTGTTGAAAGGTGAGAAAAATGGTTGAATTAAAAAAATAAAACACTAATGAAAACTCTTACGATAAATAGATTTTTTTGTGGGATTATCAAATTAAGTATGATTCCGGAATGTAACCTTTGGGACACAGTTCTAGACTCAATGCTTGCATTTATGTCTGAGTTTCCTGATTATTGATTCATAGGGTTGAAAATACCTAAACAGGGTCGCACACCTTTGTTAACCTACCCATATTGAATGCCTAACTACATCATTGAGCGGGGATAGACGACTCAATAAGAATGCTTTAATGTTATCTTCCCGTATTTGAACTGAGCTAGGTGCAAGGGTAGTTGTCATGGGTCTCCCCCACACGAATCAATCTAGTTTCCTAGTTGATCAATCTCCCTATATTACTGTGTTCTATTCATTCTAACATCTTGCGAATCCAAAATGAACAACTAATTTACCCCATAGTTGATTAGGCTATGAAATATAGACAAAAGCAATATAAGAATAATCAAAGTAGAAACCTTTTCATAAGATGCAAACATCAAGAACTAGAACATTGTCTACGGCTACAATCCCAGAATATGAGAAAATTAGCCACACATCATAGTATTAAACACCAATAACAAGCTAATTAACATTAACATTGGCAAATTCAAGGTAAAAACTAACCAAGGTAACCCTAGAATGGAGTTCTTAGTCATCTCTCCTTTTTTCGTACCAAAACCCAATGTGATAAAACAAAATTCTAAACTCAATATAACTAAAAATACTATATCTCACTTTTGCCCTTGCATCTTCAAAGTTTGCGACACGGACTAGGCTTCTTTGAGTGCCTTTTTGCATTTAATGCTGACTGGACCAATTTCTTCATTTCTTGTGCAAGTCTGTGACGCGGACTTCACCCATTTTCCTGCTTCACGCCTTTTTCTCCAAGATTTAAATTTGCACTACTTTTTCCCCAGGTCCGCGATGCGCACTTGAGCCTTTTTACTGAGTTGACTAAGTTCTTCAATTAGTTTCGCAGTTGTGTTCTTCCACAAACTCTGATTGTGCTTCCAGACATGCAAAAAATACAACCAACAGGCACACTTGACCGGATTAGCAGAATGAACTAAACTCCACTGAAAACACCTAAACTCTATGGATTTATCCTCTGACTAAGCACTTTATATGGATAATTTTGGCTAGTTTGGCATATAAATACGCCTAAGATCATCAAGCTCAAGAGCTCTTGAATTTACACTTTAAAAGGTGAATCAGAGAATTCATAGAGATTGTAACGCTTACATACTTGAAATCAAATACTACAAATTATTGTGATATTTGCATTCATGATTATTATTTTCTTGATGTGAATTTTACTATCTACAAATTCTGGCATGCCTAAGGAGACAATATCTACCTCTCATCTCAACTTTTCAAGTGTCAAAGAACATTCAAATGGCTTCCAAGAAGATCAACTCCCAATCAACTTTCTCCAAGGCTGCTGATTCCAAGTTCTCTGAAGTGGAGAAAATCATTTGCATTACTTTTAGAAGTATTGGATCTATTACAAGAAGCAAAGCTACTATGCTAGGACAACAAACACTGTGAGTGTCGTCTGCACCAACTCCTAATTTTGGATCTTCAACCCCAAAGGGATCAAGGTCCTTAGCAAATGTTTGAGGAAGTAGTGTTGTTGAGAGGATCAAGAAGACTCTGGCTCTACTTGAGGTCTCTGGTTCCAAGAATTCTACTGCAAAAGACCATGGATCAATTAATTCTTCTCCATATGCATCGCGTAATATGATCCCTCTGAAGGTTAACTTTCACAATAATTCATGCTCCTCTCCAATGCCTCCAATAGTTATATAAGTGATGACAACTAATGTTTCATCCATGAAGGAACAACTCTCAAATTTGGCAAAGATGATTGAAGGATTGACCAAGCATGTGTAACACCAAGAGTCTCGCATCGATAAGTTAATGGATAGGGTGGATGGCTTATAGATGGGGAATCTAGACATGAACCTAGGAAGGGTATTGAAATTCAAGAGATTGAAATCCTATGAAGCAAGCACCGTCTATTAAGGAGATGTCAGTTTCTGCTGAAGGGATGATCTCACTCAATCAATTAAAGAAGCTTATTAAAGGGACAATCAAGGACAAGTATGAAGTATCCGTGAAGTCATTCCATATGTATGCTAAGCTTTACACTGCAAGGATTGATAGCCTTAAAATGCCTGCAGGTTATCAACCTCCCAAATTTCAATAGTTCGAGGGCAAAGGAAATCTAAAGCAACATGTTGTTCACTTTGTAGAGATATGTAACAATAATGGGTCCTAAAGAGACTATCTTGTCAAACAGTTTATCTGCTCCTTAAAGGTGAATTCATTTTTCTTGTACGCAGATCTTGAGCCTCATTCCATTGACAATTGGGAGCAGCTAGAGCATGAGTTTCTTAATCGCTTCTATAGCACAGGGCGCACAGTGAGCATGGTAGAAATCATAAATACTCACCAAAGAAAGAATGAACCAGTCATAAACTTCATAAATCAATGGAGGAATGCGAGCCTTAGTTGCAAAGATAGCCTTAGTGAAGCTTCTACTATATAAATGTGTATCCAAGGGATGCACTGGGGGCTTCTTTGAATCTTACAAGGAATCAAGCCTAAGTCTTTTGAAGATCTAGATACTCGTGCTCATGATATGGGGTTGAGCATGTCTTCTGCCAGAAAAGATGGGATGCTTGTTCACGATCCTCGTAAAGGGAAGCAAAAACAAGAACCCAAGAAATAGGGCAAATTCATGTCTAGGAATAACAACAAAGAATTCATGAATGTCAATATAGCACCTGTGAAGTTTACTATGAAAGAAAGTAAGAAGCAAAGTATAAAGATGACTTTTCAAGAGCGTCCAAATCGAATGTTGACCTTGAGAGAGATGCAAGAAAAGGAATACCCTTTTCTGGATTCTGATGTTCCTGAAATTTTTGATGAATTGGTTGAACTAAAGCTCATTGAGTTGCAGAAGATGAAATGACCTAAATTATTACAAGTATTATAGACTTGTAGGTCATCCTCTTGAAAGTGTTTTGTTTTCAAGGATAATATTATGCAATTGGCTAATGAAAAAAAGATTGTCCTTGATGATGGAAAGGCAAGATATAATCAAATATCTATCATATTTGGCTTGCTTAACCCAATCCAAAATTATGTACATCTGAAGAAGAAAGGTCATTAGAGTAATAAAAGTCCCAAATTAATGCAAATAATGATGAAGGTTAGATTCTTATGACTAAATGGGGACGCAACAAGACTAGTCCACGAAAAAAGTCATTTGAGCAACCGATCAGACAAAGGATAGTGGGGAGATCAAAGAAGCAGAGGTCGATCAAACATCAAAAGAGGACAAAGGTAGAAGTACGTCACTAGCAAATACAGTGAAGTCCAGTGACTTTAGGGGATTCTTACCAAGTTGCTTCTGCATAGAGGCTACTGAAGACAATGTTGAGGCATCATGTTTCAGTGTTGACAAAGGAGAAGCAATGAATGAAACTTCATCAAAGGAGTCTCTTGCTAACAAAGAAGAAACAACGAATGAAACTTCATCAAAGGTGCCTTCTTCTAATAAAGAAGAAGCGATGGGTGAAATCCCATCAGAAACATCTCCTTCATCTTCTAAAATTCCATGGAACCCCCTCTTCATGAAGTTCATGCATGTGATACAAAGATCATATTTACAGACAATGATCTTCTATTTTGAGAAACTCTACACAATCGTCCTTTGTATATGATGGGTCACATGCTAGAGAAGAAGATAAATAGAATCTTGATAGACGAAGGGTCTGAGGTCAATATTCTACCCATCCACACGTTAAAAGATCTTGGTATCACAACTAAAGAACTTAGTGAAAGTCATTTGTTGATACAAGGATTCAATCAAGAGGGGGAAAAGGTTTATAGGCTCGAATAAGTTGGAAATTCATATGGATGATTTGCGGTCAAGTGCATGGATTTATGTGATTGATGCAAAGACTTCATATAATATATTACTTGGAAGGCCTTGGGTGCACGAAAATAAAATTATTTCATCTTCTTACTGTCAATGTTTGAAGTACCTTGAAGATGGAATTGAAAGGAAAATAGTTGTTGATAATAATTTTTTCACTGAAGTTGAGTCATATTTTGCCGATGTAAAGTTCTATTTGAAGAGTTATATTGTAAAAGGGGTAAAGATTGAGGGCATCAAATCAACCAAGTCTGATAAGCTTAAAGGCGAAACAACTAGTGTGGCCATTTAAAGGGCCAAAAGGTTATATTGGGGAGCCTGGTACTTGTCGAAATAAGGGGAAGACTATTTCCTCAAAAAACAAAAAGCCCCCTCTGCACTTTGTTATGTCCCAAAAAAGAAGAAAGAGAAGGGTCAGTCATCTGATGTACCAGGGAATGTACTGGGAGGGTTGACTCTTCCTATCAAATGGATCAATGCAATAAACTTGTCTTTAAAGTTGTTGAGAAATTTTGTGGCTCAAAATCTTCCATAAGATATATCGCTCCCTACAAAATGTATAGAAGGCTTCGATCCAAATGCTGCCAAGTTACTTGCAAGTACATCTAGGATAGAGTAACTCCCATTAGAAGGCACAATTAGGAAAGAATGCAAAGGTTTAGGCTATAGCCAATCGCCACTGGTTTGCATCTCCATAAGAAAGGCAAGCAATAACTGTATCACTATAGAAGATGAGTTTGTTTCTTCTAATAAATGGTCTTCTATCTTTGATCGACTTGGGAAACCTGTTGTAAGAACTTTCGTGTTCAAGAGGTTAGGTCCATTGGAGAAGTTACCTGAGAGTAATGATACTTGCTTCATTTATGATCCAAAAAGATTTCAAAAGTGTAATACCTTCTAGGATGAAGCGATGAGTGGAACTTATGGTTTCATGTAAAGAGGTACTAAAGGCGAAGGCTCATACTATGGTTTACACCAAAGAGGGCAAAGAAGATGAAGAAAGTGTAGGCTCCTCATGTTATGTTAGAACTCAGGTTGAGAATAATACCTCATGTCAACAAAAATTGATGAAGAGTTGGGAGGTATTATTTGGTGCAATCATATATCTATTAATGGCAATGATCTACAGGAAGAGGAGGATATGGGAGACGCTTTACCAGAATTTGAAGGAGTGAAGACCACGACGGTTCCCTTAAAAAAAGTTAACCTTGGCACTGATGAGGACCCAAGGACAACTTACTTGAGTGTTTTTCTAGAAGCCGATAAAGAAATGGCTTATATGGATATACTCAAAGAATATAGGGATGTCTTCGCTTGGAGCTATAGAGAAATGCCCGACTTGAATCCCAAAATAGCGGTCTATCAATTGGCAGTTAAGCACAGTTTTCATCCTGTGAAGCAGGTTCAAAGACATTTTAGGCCAGACTTGGTTCTATCGATCAAGAAAGAAGTTAAAAAACTCATTGAGGTGGGCTTCATTCGTGAATTTGAGTACCCCACGTGGATTTCAAGCATTGTTCTCATGAGGAAGAATAATGGCCAAATTTGAGTTTGTATTGACTTAAGAGATCTCAACAATGCATGCCCTAAAGATGAATTCCCGTAGCCCATTTCAGAGCTAATGATTGATGCTACAACAGGTTATGAGTCAATGTCATTCATGGATGGTTCTTCTGGCAATGACCAAATTTGCATATCACCATAGAATGAAGAACTCACGGTGTTTCGTACACCTAATGGCATCTATTACTACCCGGTGATGCCCTTTGGTTTAAGAATTTTGATGCCATATATGAAAGGGCTATGCAAAATATATTTGATGATTTACTCCACAAGAATGTCGAGTGTTATGTCGATGACTTGGTGGTGAAGTTGAAGAAGAGGAGCAACCATTTGAAAGACTTGAGAATGGTGTTTGAGTTGCTTCAAAGATATCAACTAAGGATGAACCCATTAAAATGTGCCTTTGGGGTTACTTCTAGAAAGTTTCTTAGCTTCATGTCCGACATCGAGGAATAAAGATTGATCAAGCCAAAGTTGATGCAATTTTGAAGATGCTCGACCCTCAAAACATTCATGAGTTGAAAAGTCTTCAAGGAAAATTAGCCTACTTGAGCAGTTTCATCTCGAATCTAGCTGGTAGATGTCAACCATTCAATCATCTCATGAAGAAAGTCATCCCTTTCAAGTGCGATCAAATATGTAGCAAAGACTTTGAAAGTATCAAAGCGTATCTAGCGAAACCTCCAGTCCTAGCAGCTCCTATACCTGGAAATCCATTGATACTTTACATTGCAGAACAAAAAAGGTCTGTGGGAGCCTTACTAGCTCAATAAATTGGTGAAGGAAAAGAAAATTTCCTTTATACTTGAGCAGAATAATGACACCAAATGAGCTGAATTATTCACCAATCAAGAAGTTATGTTTGGCGCTGGTCTTTTCTATTCAAAAGATGAAGCACTATTTTCAAGCTCACCTTGTCCATCTTATTTCTAGAGCAAATCCCATCTAATTTGTTATGTCAAAACTAGTCCTTAGTGATCGACTAGCAAGGTGATACCTTCAGTTCCAATAATTTGAGATTGTCTACATCCCTCAAAATATTGTAAAGGGACAAGCATTAGCGGACGTTTTGGTGGACCATCCAATACTGGATGATTAGGAGTAAGCTAATGAGCTTCCTGAAAAAGATGAAATGGCCATCAAAATACAACCTCCTTGGAAGATGTACTTTAATAGGGTTGCACATCGTGGTGGGGTCGATGTAGATGTAGTGTTTGTAACTTCACAAGGAGAGGTCCTACCATTCTCTTTTACTCTAAAATAGCGTTGCTCCAATAATTTCGCAGAGTATCAAGAATTAATACTTGGACTTGAAATGGTCGTTGACATGAAGAAATTATAGTTACAAATCTTTAGTGATTCTCAATTGGTGATCAAGCTACTTTTGGGAACCTATGAGGTTAGGAAGCCTAAATTGTTCCCATATCACTTTTATGCCCAAAAGATACTAGGATGACTTGGATATGTAACCCTCCAACATGTGCCAAGAAAGACAAATAAAACAGTTGATGCCTTAGTTGTTCTAGCTTCAACTCTAACTCTTCCTGATCAAATGCAAGTTACTATTTGCCAAAAATAGGAAGTACCACTGCTGGATGAAGATGAACATATAGGGAATAAGCTCGAGCATGTTGTCATAGTTTTCAAACCAACAAAGAGGACTAGCGAAAAGCTATCATCGACTACTTATGTTATGAGATACTCCCAGAAGATACAAGGAGAAGGACAGACATTCGTCATCGGGTGCCTCATTTTTCTCTACTACAAGGATATGTTATATAGGATATCATTTGGGGGAATATTCTTATGGTCTTTGGGGGAGGAAGAAGTGACTTAAGCTTTGTAAGAGGCACATTTAGGAGTATGTGGATCACATCAGTTTGGACCAAAGCTCCACTTTCACATAAAAAGAATGAGGTATTATTGGCCAACCATGGTACAAGATTTCTTGGATTATGCTTGAAGGTGCAAAGATTGTCAATTCCATGCAAACTTCATACATCAACCACTTGAAGTTTTACACCCGACTATTGCATCTTGGTCGTTTGATGCTTGGGGATTGGATGTTGTTGGACCACTGCCAAAATCTTCTGATGGAAACTTATACATCTTGGCTATGATGGATTACTTCTCAAAATGGGCAAAAGTTGTAGCTCTTAAACAAGTAAAGAAGGAGAATATTGCAAACTTTATTTGAGTAAATATTATCTACCAATTTGGAATTCCACGATACATAATAATGGACAGTGGCAAGCCATTTGATAATAAGTTGATGAATAAGATATGCAATCTCTTCGGCTTCAAGCAACGCAAATCTTCGATGTTTCATGTTGTCGCCAATGGTCTAGCCAAAGCATTCAATAAGACTCTATGAAATCTTCTGAAAAAAGTGGTCTCTAAGTCCAAACGAGATTGGCATGAAAGAATGAAAGATGTTTTGTGGGAATATAGGATGACATATAACACCGACTCAAGAAACCCCATATTCGCTTGTTTTTAGAGTTGAAGCGGTCCTACCACTTGAGCGTCAATACCATCCTTGAGATTGGCTATCCAAGAAAGGCTCACTGAGGAAGAAAATGCTCGACTACGCCTTGCCGAGCTAGAAGAACTTGATGAAAAGAGGTTAGAAGCCTAGAAAAATCTTTAATATTATCAAGCTCGTTTGTCTCATGATTTGAAAAAAGGTTCGCTTGAGGTGCTTTCAAGTTAGAGATCAAGTCCTCGCAGTAAGAAGGCCCATTATCACTTCAGATAAGTCTGGGGGTAAATTCACCTCGAAGTGGGATGGACCATATGTAGTACAATAAGTATACTCAAATGGTGCTTACAGGCTTGTTGATATAAATAGCATAAGGATCGGTCTTATAAATGCAAAAGAATTTAAGAGGTACTAACCTTAAGAAAAATTATGCTCCTTGAAATCCGAGTATAAAATTGCATGTTACTCTTGGCCTGCAAGAGTATAAACTGTGTACGGCACCCTAAAAAAAGATTCGCTAGGTTGAAAATCTCGAAAGAGGCATCCTAGGCAAAATGAGGACAAAAAAAACACACACTCCCCCAGAACTATGTTGTGACTTGATCCTCTTCATTGAGGTACGTAGGCACTTGGAATTATATTCCAAGTTCAGTTGCATGAGTGTTAAAAAAATTATATGTCCTTACATGATTCCTTATGGGGGCAAAGCCCTATGGAATGTGAGCTCCTTCAATGGAATGCTTGAGGTCTTCAAATTTAATCAAGTTTTCAGGTTGAAGTTTTAAAATTCCTCAAGTTTGCAAGTGATGGTCCTCAAGTTTTTAAGTTTATCTGTCGATATCCTTGAGATTTGTCAATTTTATAAGTTAAAGCATTAAGTTCCATAAAGTTTACAAGGGAGAATGCACAAACTTTAAAATAGGAGAGACTTTTATTATTTTCATTCTTATTATGCGATCCAAACGTGAATTACTGAGGCTCGAAGCAAAAGAAAACTTATGAGAGAATTCAAGTTAGAACCACAAATGCAAGATATGAGACAAAAAAATAGAGAAACTTTATTGCTATAAATTGTCTAACAAATCAATCTAAATCTTGAGAAAGTAAAGAAATGAAGTAAAAAAGGGGAGGGATCCTAATTTAAGCATAATTTGTAGTTGATCAAATCTTGACGACTAGCTTCCAAACACTCTCTCTTATGCTCCAAACGAGTCAAATCGTCAGTTTTCAAGAAGTCTATGTTGTCATAAAAGGATAACCCATTCTCAACAACTAAAATCTTGGCTCGAACCTCTTCAATCTCCTTCTTGGCAGCATTTATAACAACTTCAAGTTCCTCTCGCTCCGCTTGTAGAGTTGCTAACTTCCTTATGACCCTCTTTAATGATTTTCTTTTAGAAAAAGCATGTTTAGTCTTCTCACCCTCCTCTGCTTTTAGTGACTCAAGACCCTCCTTAGCCTTGGAAAGCAACTCTAGCTTCTTATCTTCATGCGCCTTGTCTACAAAATTAGAGCATTCTTGATCATAGAAGGCAACAAGCTCGAAAAGATTTGTAAGATGAAATTGAGTTTAGAGAAGTCCTAGAGAGTTTGCTACAAATCTCTTCCCAAAGGCCCAATATGTACTTCTTTTTGTGAGTTGAAACAACACTATTTCCTTCAAAAAAAGACTTAGCTCCATCTGGGTTTGAAAATAGTGGAGGAGTACCATTCGAATCAAGGGTCAACCCTTTTAAATCTTGATCACGAGAAATGGATATAATTCTTTATCCTTTCTCAATAGCTAAAGTTGACTCTGCCTCAAGTTTTGATGTCAAAACAGACTCATCACAAATTTATCGCCTCTCTTGTAGTGATTCCTTTGGATGCTAAATAGTGTTTGCCTACACAAAAGGGGAGGGAAGAAGGTTAGAAAATTACTTAACCATAAATTTAAAAAAAATATTTGTGGTCAAAGTGAAAACCTTTTCACTCTGAATGGATAATGGTTTTGAAGGACCATCAATGCCTTGTTCTTGCATGATCTCCAACCCAACAACTTCAAACTCAGTTGATTCGTGTCTTTTCCTTTTCCAACATTGATCTCCACTGCTACTTTTTCTTGTCTCTTGAGAGTCTTGCTTTGTAGATGTAAGAATTAAGGGGAACCTTTCTACATCGGTAGAAATACGGGTTACTTCTTTCTTAGATCCCTTAGAGGACTTAAGCCTCTCACTTTGATGTCATGGGGAAAATGGGGTATCAAATTTTAAGAGTGCCTCTCCAATATCTTGACCTTTTCTTCTAAGGAGTAGTGAAGTTTGGCCCTGTTTTTTCCACCAAAGTTTCCAAATTATCCTCAAGAAACTTTCCATGGGATCTTTCCCACCAAGATGGATATTGAATGGCATAAAGTTTCTTCCCAGGTGAAAATGTCGCTTTTGACATAGTAGTACAAGAGATACAGATTCTCCAATATAAGTCCCTCGTCAAGAGATTCAACACGAATATCCTTTTCGAGACGTCCAAGAATATATTGATGAAATCCAAATTGAAGACTAAATCGGTGGGGACTATATGGCTCGATGAAAAAGAAGTCTTTTCTCATTAAGGTAAGATAATTAAAATGGAGGCTCATAAAATAATATGACTCCAACTCTGAAGCTTTGTTATCATCGATATAATAAGTTGGGTGAGGCCTATTAAGCATGGTCACATTCCATACAAGGTTTTCTCTTTGATGGACACGCTTTCGTGCCTCGGCTTTGTCAAAATATTTTGTAGCACCCTCACCGGAATATACCACCATTTGTGGAAGAGAAGGTCCACCAGTAAGAGGGTAATGTGTCTTAAAGTAATAAGCACGCCAACCATAAACATAATAAATAGGGGAAAAACTTTAGTATGAGCAAATTGTGAAGAATTCAAAATGTTTTTTAAGCCACGATAGATGCTCGTTAAGACTGGGACTGCAAGGCTAACCCTTTGACCACTCGCCATCAAGATTGCTATCTTAAAAGTTTCAAGCAAAATAAGATCCCCCTCTTCATAGGAAAATACAAAGGCACATAACCAACATGATAAGAAGGTTGTCAAATAAGTCTCATATTTTTGGTGTTTTGCCCCAAGCATAGAAAATGTCATCTCTTGAGAGCTTAACCATGTGTTCACCTCTATTAATGTTTCGCCTGTTGGGTTATGTGTAGATGATAGGCGTCAAGCCTTCTTCTCTTCTCTTGGGGAGCTGGCTCATACTTGATGTCTCGTTTACACTAAAATTGTATCCATTAACTAAAAGAGATCCCTAATCTACCACCCTTCTCCTTCTAAGATGATGAGAGGAAGCAAATAAATACTCACAAGTTTGAGGAAGAAATTGATCTTTTTTGGCATCATGACCTGTTAGCTCTATGGCATTAGGTATCACTTTTTCATAAGGACACCCACTAATCGGCAAGCTACCAAGGGTTTGTAAATCCCAAGGAGATATAGATGTTTATTCAAGATATGCAAATAGTGTATTCGTTTAGGGACACCAAGTCTCATAAAAGTCCTGCATGATATTGGAGTTCCAATCGTAGGTAAAGACAAAAGCAAAGACAGTATTTCGGATGTTAGCATTGTTCAGACTTTGCCCATTTTTGCTAAGGACATCTTCCGTCCATTCTTAATATCTTAGGATGCAATGATATTCACCTTCAAATAGAATTTTATCTCCCCAATGTAACTCTTGTTGAATCATGTGACGTCCTAAATTTAGAAGAGTGCTTGCAAGATTTGTGCCTTGAAGATTTAGTTTCTCGAGATACCATATTTTGGAAGTGTTGTTAGATTTTTGGACATATTCTGAGGTCCAATCTTTCTTATGAAGTGTGTTTCTCAATTGTGGTCACATATCAACATAACGACCAACTAAAGGATCTTGGACTAAAAGCTTGGTTTCTACCTTGCTATCTTACGTTCCAATTATGAGATATTTGAGTCTAGAGGGTGAGCAAGTGTAGTCCTTGAATAAAACCATTGTTCAAGCTGCATCAAAAAAAATTGTTAGCCTTCGTCAATGATAGCACATAAAAAGGAACAAGAATCAAAATAAAATAAAAATATGGCTAATTGGGGCATTTGGAACATTGTAAAGCCTTGAATTGGTGATCCCTTATGTTTAAATATTTAAAATGTTGTTAAAGCCTCGAATTGGTGATCCCATATGTTTAAACAATTAGAATGTTGCAAAGTCTTGAATTGGTGATCTCATTTGCTTAAACACTTGGAACATTGTAAAGCCTCAAATTGGTGGTCCCATATATTTAAATACTTGGAACATTGTAAAGCCTCGAATTGGTGGTCCCTTGTGTTTACAAATTTGGAACATTGTAGAGCCATGAATTGGTGATCCCTTATGTTTAAATATTTGGAACATTGTAAAGCATCAAATTGGTGGTCCCTTATGTTTAAACATTTGAAACATTGTAGAGCCTCGAATTGGTAGTCCCTTATGTTTAAACATTTGGAACATAATAAAGCCTCGAATTAGTGATCCCTTATGTTTAAACATTTGGAACATTGTAAAGCCTCATTGTGATCTCAAGGCATGGACACAGATTCATCCCTTCACACCTCAAGACCAAATTCTTGTGATACGATGAATCTCGAATTTATGGCCCTACAACGAAAAAAGAGGAACAACAAAAGAACACGCAAAAAATAAAGAAGGAAAAGAGAAAGAAATTACCTGAAGACAGAGAAAATTTTGATTGTCAAAATTTCCTTTTTGAATTGAAGCTACACGTCGGGCAGAAGCTCCAAAATTACTTATGTTAATTGAAAAATAGGAGCATCTATTTATAGATGCAAAATTAGGGTTGAAAAAAAAATCCTCTTCCTATGCTAACTAGAATTCTTCTTTAACTAAGGAGTCTAGGAAAGAAGATAATTACTACATCTTTAGCCAAATTTTGATAGGGAACAAGATTGTGTTCCCTTTCCTTCTACCAATAGGAAAATATGGAAGCTACATGTGGCTGCCAAAGTGCCCACTTATTCCTTTTTAATGCAAAAAGTGGCAAAAGTTGACATTTAAATGTCAAACAAAAAAAATAATAAATCAATTAACTATGAGTGGCATCAAGCATCATTACGTTATGGTATTATAAAAAGGGAAAAGGGTCAAAAATGCCCTTAAATTATATGAAAGGAACAAAAATGTCCTTCATTCATAGTTTGGTCCAAAAATGCCCTTACTGTCAACACTTTGGTCCAAAAATGCCCTTATTGTAATTTAATGGGTGAAAAATACCCTTTTAAAAATAAATTTACTATTTATTTTATTTTTGAACATATTATTTTTCTAATAATATTTTTTTTAATTAGCAAATATTTATTCTACTTCAATTCGAGAAAATATTAAAAAATTATTTTTTTGCTTTATTATAATTACTATTTTTATCGTTATCTAAATAAAAATGGATATTGGGTTTACTATGATCTTATATTTATGACATATATTATTTGCTACAGGAGTACGATGTTCTATTTTTATTGATAAATGAGATTAAGAAAAGAAATTATTTTCTTGCATTTTTATTAGTTAATGTGATTTTAAAAAACAAACAAAACAAGAAAAGGATTCTTTAAAAATAATATTTTTATTAGGATCACATATGTTTAAGAAGAAAAAATATATATATTTATTTAGAGAAGGACATTTCTGACCCATTTGGTAACAATAAGAGTATTTTTTTACCACGGTATTAAATAAAAATTAATGTTGAGTTTACTAGAATCTTATATTTCTGACATATATTATTTGTTACAGGGGTACGATGTTCTATTTTAATTGATAAAATGAGATTAAGAAAAAAAGTATTTTCTTGTATTTTTATTAGTTAACGTGATTTAAAAAAATAAAATAAGAAAAAAATTCTTTAAAAATAATATTTTTACTAGGATCACAA
>JBCEWC010007037.1:0-22049 GCA_038996855.1 Solanum aculeatissimum | reverse complement strand
TCTATAACTTTTGACAAACCATATTGTATAGTCATGTATAGTTTCAGTGATTTTGGGCTATTTTTATGTAAATAAAACACGAGCTACTTTTTTTGTAAACATTTTACTTTTTTGTATATATATGTAATTTCCCCTTTATATATTCGAACATTTGACTCATTCATCTATATAGTGTATTATATTATTATATATTTTAAGTATATATAAATAATATAGTGTATCGTTATCTATTTAATATTGTTATCTATTTTGATTATAACTATTTATAATAATAGAATATTTACATTATATTATTTATATATACTTGAAATGTATATTAATATACGTACATTATATATATAATTACAATGTATACCAAATATCCTTATAAGTCACAATATACTATCTATTATTAATATACTTATACTATATTATATATACTTACAATGTATACTCACCATATACTATCTATTATAATAATGTATTATTATATATTTACAATGTACGTCAAATATACTCACAATTTACTATCTATTATAATAATATAACTATAATATAATATTTTTCAATTATTATAGTGACTACAAAAGTACAAATTTAAATTTTAATATATGATTATGTAAAGGAAATAAAATTATTTAATTTAATCATACAAAATTTATGAAAAAAATAAAAAATGCAAATACTAAATGAGTCTTTGACTTTATTAATAGATTGATAAAATTCAAAACATATGAAGTTATAAACTTACAATTAGTTGTCTCTAATCAATTACAATTTCTACGTATTTCCAATCACTCTCTCCAATTTATTTGTATTAACATCAATAGGAATTGACTCATAATTTTCAAAATCAATTAATCCGTAATTTAGACTAAATTGTGTCAAAAAATCTCCAATAGACATTTTTTCTTCGAATTCTTCTTCTTCTCCCGCATCTTGTGGTCTTCCTTTATTTCTTCACTTTGCTCTTATCCAATCTCCGAGACAAAATAAAACATTCATGTCCTTGCTCCCCAATGAGTGTTGATTATCTCCGATCTACTGTCTTCCTTGACTAAATGTGTTCTCTGATGCAACGATTTGACATTGGAACATTTCGTACATCCCTAGCCATGATTGATAGTAGTGGATATTGATTTTGGTTGTTCTTCCATGGTGTGCTAATGTTATTTTAATAGGTTTGTGGAGTCTGTCTCAAATAATAATTAAGCTCGTCTCGATTTATGCTCCTTTGTGATGTAGGTTGTATTCTATTCTAAACAAATAAATTAGTAACATAATGGACAGACATATCATGTGCCTGTCTTTTAGAAGATGATGGCAAAGCACCACCTACTAGTTTTCCACCCTAGTATGTGTCCTCCACACCCGCCTATGTAAGATCATGTCTTTGATATCCCGAAGTTGCAATATGCATATCTTATTTTATAACCTTCCCCCCAACACTTCTTCGCCCTGTCTCTATCGCTCCTCGTACCCTTCATAACCAACCTCTCGCACCTCCTCACAGGTGCATTTATGCATCTTCTCTTCACATGTCCAAACTATCTTAGTCTCACTTTCCTCATCTTATCCATCACCAAGGCCACTGCCACTTTATTCTAGATAACCTTATTTCTAATCTTATCGTTCCTAGTATGATCATACATCCACCTTAGAATCCTCAACTCAGCAACATGCATCTTCAAGATATGAGAATTTTGATTGGCTAACATTCCATTTCATATAACAATGCCGATTTAACCAACAATCCGTAAGTTTATCATATCATAATATTCTATAACATATGCTTGGACATGACTTTAGTTTGTAGAAAACTTTTGTCCCACTATGTAGAAGTTCGATTGCAAAGAAAAAGAATTAAAGATCAGATCATTTGAATGACAAAGCATGTAGTTTTATGAAATTATAACTTGCACGCCATAACGTAGTACCAAATTTTTTTTTGGATAACACGATTAGAATTTACTCCTAAAATTTAAACTTTTATATATTTTTGTTCAAGTTTTACTTCAATCACATGTAGTTCCAAAATATGACTTTGTGTCAATTGTTTTTATTGAAAGCAACTCATATAATTCTCTTTCGTTTTTCCTTTTAGGTTCATTTTGTTTTTTCTTCTGGTCAGGTCCTTCCACAAACCATGCGCATAGCGAGAGAGTTTTAATGTGTCGGGCTTGTCGCCTTTGTTTTGAAGCAAGAGTGATAGTTGCACCGCAAACCCCCCGCAACAAGATGAAAATTTACGAGGGATGTTATTTGGTATTTCACCACAACTTTAAAAGTATAATAAATTTAATGCTAAGAACTTTAAAAGGTGAAACCATAAAACTTTTTTTGAATCTGTCTTGGGATATTGTGCCAAAATTCTGAAGGACATTGATGGCTAAATTGCAACTTTGGAGCCACAAGTGCAAAATGTTCCATATGTTGTAAATAATTTTCGCTCGGAGGAGTCAAAATATAAACAAGTAAATACCAGTAAAAAGTAAAAAACTTTAATACGATATAAATCTATAATTTTTTAGTATACTTACGTTATATACGGTGTAATTTTTTAATATTCCTTGACAAAGATAATTCTGCTACCGAATATAAGCCACTCCAAAGAAGAAAATATATAGCCAATTTTGCCTTGATTTTACCAAAGTTTGTACCGAGTCCATAAGCACTCTTCGTTGCTAGTCAGATGTTTCAGATTTGAATTTTGTGAAAATTGTGATGTTTTCTTATAGGAAGCACTTAATTTATCCCTCAAAGTCAATTCCCCTAAGTGAAATCGTGATTTGTTAGAGCCACAAAAATAGACGTATAGTAGAACATCAAGCGAAAAATAAAATACAAAAACTAGATATAACCTAGCTAGTTTTGATGCCTTATTGTCAGGACCAATCTGGAGCCTGCTTGACAGAAATTACTGACCATATTTTTAACTGAAAAGGTAGGTAACTAAAACCTCAATGACTAAGAAACTTCTTGAAGAATGCACATGTTAAGGATTCTGTGCACGAGTAGAGAGACCCCAGCCTTTGCAGTTCTCTTAATTTTGTCATATCATGTCCTTGTACATAATGGAGACTCCCCCACCACTACTTTTCTTTTTCTCAAGCACTAGTCAAAAGGCAAACATCAACACATTGATATATAGTACCTAGTTAGCTTATCTATATGAGTTGTGGTGGGATAGTTTGTGATTTTCTCATATTTAATCAAATATTCGTGTTTGAACTATTGGGAATGAAAAAAATTATGTTGAAAATGCTATTTTTAGAAATGAATCTAGCAACACGTGAATCTGCATTAGTTTGACCCCAATAATTGCTTTTCTTTTGATTACTTCGAAAGCAACTACCTCAATTTCAGCTACTTGAATTTTTGATATTTCTTTTTATTTGAATGGGGATACGTAGCACTAAGTGGTGAGATGGTTAAAGAAGATTTCACCCTTAATTGGAGATCTGAGGATAGAAAAAAAATTTGTTGGAAGCATGTCCCCCAAATATACAATACACAAATACAAATTTAGTCAGACTCCAACGCAGGTATATCTGACACTTGGTGGAAACAAGAAAAGAAAGATGATATACTAGAATAGTAGAAGTAACTTATCAACATGAATTGTGATGGGATGGTTCGAGATTCGTTTATTCCTAAATCTGAGATTTCAAGTTCGAACCGCTCAGAAATTCAATTGAAAGCATTGTCCTGCAATACACGAATTTAAATTTAATCAGAATTCAAACGTGGGCATCCAACAACAAAGGCAAAAGGCAAAGAAAAGAAGCTATAGTAGACTAGTAGCAACTTTCTTTTTAGCCCCTACTCTGGCATCACTCATACATATTGTCTTTTGAATAATTGTCCCTTTGGCAAAATCTCTAGCATATTATAAGGTTTTTGAATTTTGGAACATTTGGTCGTGTGATGAACTAATGTACGTACATCTTTGGTTTCAATTATTTAAGATTGCTAGCCCTTTTAGATTATGTTCAATCATGTTCATCACCACAATCTAAAAAGTACATAAATGCTTGAAGCAATAGTATTCACCATTAGTTTCCCCCTCTAAATCTCTACTCTATGTAATTTTCTTTTTTAAATTTTTTTCCTTCTCATAAATGGTGTTTCTTTTCTCGTACAAATAATGACCACTCATATTTTTCGATCCGTTCTTTGAAAAATACTAACCAATATAATATCATACCCCTTTTTCTGATGTCAGTACACTTTAAAATCTCAATAATATATGTATTTTAATATCATATTAAATCGTGTGATCAGAGAAATAGTATATATATTCTTTTATTTACTTGATTATATCTTCAATATATACGAAAACATGTAAACTTTGGACTTTAGGAAATCAATTACCAGAATAACTTTCCTTATTATATATACTTTCTTTGGTTGGAAGGAAATATTCAGATTTTATGAGTATCAATTTGGAATTGCATCACAACATAAAACCCACTATGTCCACCTAACCATTTTTAAAGTGACCTTATTATATATAATCATGCAGGAGAAATTAGGCACAAAAAATATTATTATTAACCAAAATAAAAAAAACTGAAATAAAAAGTTCAAATCCTTTTCTCTGTGGAATCAAATAAAACTTTAATGAACTTCTATTCCTTGCATGCAACTTAATAAGTAGTATTAATTAAACATAAATTATCTTATTTTAATTAAGCTGTTGTAGGCTTTTTGCCTCTGAAATATTAATTATAAGTTGTTCAAAAGCATTTTGAGAAGATAATTAACTAGAACAAATATGAAAGCTATAGCAATAATGGAGTTGAAAAAGGGCTATCTTGCTTTGCCCCCACTAAGAAACCCCACTTTTTTCTTTAAAAAAATTAAAACTAAAGCCACCATTTTAAAAGTGAACTCATTTGAGGGTTCAACAGAATATGCATGGATCTCCTCCTTAAGCTCTTTTGATCTTATTGTAACATTTTTTTCAGAGCAACTTTTTAACTTTCTTCAAGCACTCAATTGCCACCTTTTCTTCACTGCAAAGTTTGCAAATACTAAAATCCCCCCTTTCTTCCCCCCTCCCCCTTCCCCCATCCCAATCCCAACTCCACTTTATTGCATCTTAGCTTTTAACATTAAAAAGGAAAAATTATTACATGATGAAAAAAGAGGAACAGTGAGAATCGAACTCACAGCTGTTGTGTAAGAGACTCTTATCGATACCACTAGACTGTAAGACCTTGGTGGTTAGACGTGATATTTAAATAAAATAAAGTAAAAATACTCAACTTAATCATATCCATCCATTGATGGATGAAGGGTGGCAGATTGATTGTACCCCAACTCCCAGGAAATCCCTAGTTAGTCCTCCTCCTCCGCCTGCTTTTGCAGTATCTTCCATTTGAATGTGACGACGTTTTGAAGGAGGATACATCTGCATGGGGTGAATAGTAGCGGAGAAATCATTTACCGATGAACTCTGATCTACGTCACTTCCGAGACTGTTACTGATTGAATTGTTCGTAGTAGGAGTACTAACATAAAATCCACAAAACTTGTTATTATCCCCTTGTTGAAGCTGTTTGTTGTTGCAATTATTCATCCCGAAATTTCCGAGGAATATTGATGGATCGGTTACGGTTGTTGTTGTTGTTGCTGCTCCGATCTGAGCTGCTTTTTGGAGCAAAGCTGTTGCAGACATATTTGGAGTAGTAGAAGAAGGTGCAATTTGGTGTTGAGTACTGAACAATGACGGAACGCTTATGTTTGCAGATGAGGTGTTTGATAATTGTTCGGCATTGTTAATTGATGAGATTTTGCTTCCGATCAACTGATCCCAGTTAACATGGTTGTTGTTATAACTAACTGGTGGAGCATTTGAACGTGATGCAATTGCATCATAAACTGTTGTTGATGTTGGTGCTAGGGAAGTATGAAGGGGGCCAATCTGATGGATTTCAGGGAGATTATTGATATTGATACCGATTTGGTCTTGCTCTTGAGCTACGCCCATATTCCAAAGAGAGATTTGATCTCTTCTCATTGGATCCGAGTTCTCGTTGTTATTGTTGTTGTTCGAAACTGGCTTGAAGAGAGAAGAGAAATGCTGAGCCATGTTTGGCCCTAATGGCGCTCCGATGAAATGGTAATTGATGTTGTTTCCGATGGCTAATGAGTTGTGCATATTAGATGCTGCAGTAACTCTAGCCGTCTCCTCAGCTAATGCATCGCAAAACGCCCTATGTGTCACAAAGCTATCTCGCCTGCTCCATCCAAAAATATGAAAATCAGTAAACCAAATGATCGAGGTAGAAATGAGAGAGGGATTATCGTCACCTTTACTATGGTAATTTAGATAACCAACTAACTGAACTATTGAAATATCTCTTTTTCCAAAGCTAAAATTAGAAAAAGAAAAATTGAAAAATAACTCATTAGGACAAATACTACAAAGAACAAGAAAAACAAAATAAAGACTTTTTAATGAATATGAGAATGGAGGAAAGTGGAAAATAGAAAAAGGTGTTCTACTCTATAGGATCCTAGTAGTAGTACCACCAATTAGGTGAAAAAAGATAGTATTAACCTTAGAAAAGGAGCTAAAAAATGACTTTAATTTGTAGTGAATACAAACAGCTATTTTGTCCTCATTAAACTACCCACTAATAAAAAGAAAGTGAGAAACAAATTAAAGATGAAAAAATTAGTAGATTAATTTCAACTCTTTTCAAGTTCATGTGGAAACAGACAAACACATCACAATCACAAATTTAAACACAAACTAATCTTCTATTGGGACTTTCAAGAACCCTTAGGCATAAATAACTAGAGTTTAATTAAGTTACATATATCGTCAGATCAGATCGTTCAAATGACTTCTACATGTAACACTTCACCAAAGATAAGATTCCCTACAACAGATAAATATGATATGATTAATTAATATAATTTACCTTGAAAAAATAGTGCCACAATCACATCTATATTCCCTAGTGCCACAAGTCTTGGAGTGAGCTTTCCAATCTGATTGCACAGCATATCTCTTTGAACACTTCTCACATTTCCACTTCTTTTCTCCATGTTTTCTACAATAGTGTTTTTTGATCCCAGTTAGATCTCCTAAAGCTCTTGAAGGGTGATGATGGACACATGCCTTTTCCGGGCACACGTAAACTCTCTTTCTCACTTCTTTTGAAGTCCTTTGCTTTAGCTTCCATGGAAGATTATGTCCTCTTCTATGAAGTTGTAGATTTTGATCTCTTTGAAAACCTTTCCCACAAATTTCACATAAGAATCTATTTGTTGCCATCAGTGTCTTTGGTGACAACGCAATCACTTCCGCTTCAGGATCTGGTGATCAATCATCATAACATGTTACTATTATACAAACGCGAATATTCATATGAATATACAATAGCTTGTAAACCTACTATGGATACCAGTGACAGAGTCAGAATTTTTCACTAAGCAGATTCAGAACATAAAAAAGTAAGCTTGCCTGGATTTCCCGGAAGATTTCTTTTTTTCTTGAGAGGAGGAGGATTAGATCCTTCAATTAAGTTATTGTGAGTAAATCCATTTGAGATCACTTCTTCTGTCATCTTTTCTTTTGGTTCTCCTAGATGGGATTTAATTTAACCTACAAAAACAAGTTCATTAAAATTTGCTAAAACTTAATCTCTAAGTAAAAAAAAAACTACATGAAAACAATACCTTTTGTCTATGATGCCAAGAAGAATATCATAAGTTTGAAAGACTTGATTAAATTTAGATCTCTCAATTTCTTGGTAGAATTTTTATAAGAGAAAGATTTCAAAAAGTAGAAAAATATAAGAGTGGGAGTTTAGGAAGAGAAAATATGAGATCTCTCTATAATGCACACATTCTCATATACTGCAGTCTTTTAACTGCTTCTTGTCGGAATTTTAATATTACTATAGTAATATTAAACATGGGAGGAGGTGAAAAGTTAAATTTTTTTTGGGGGGGGGGGGGGCGGTGGGGTGTTTAATAAAATGTTTATTCTTTTTAAAAATAAAAAATAATTTGTTTATGTAGAAAAGGGGATGAAGGTTGGGCAAAAACACAAAACAAGGTGCATGATGACACATATGATGAGGACTGGAGAAAGGTGAAGACTCCATACCTTTCCATTGGAATGATTATCCCATAATTGTTTTCCTTTTTGTTCTTTTGATATCTTATTTATTAATAATAATAATTTATCATACTTATGATATAATTATCACAAATTCAAGTCTTGAGAATAGTCTCTGACAGAACTGCAAGATAAGACTGCGTACAATAAATCCTTATGATCTCTGACCGAGTTTGCCTTTACTACTGTACTATTGGATACTCTCTTCCAATGACCATTGTTAAATAGAGTATAATATGATTAATATATGTTAGTAATGTCATGTTACTATACATGCTACAAATATTTCGAAAATAAACCATATAGATTATGGATATATATGTACATCTTAATGATAGTTTGATGAGCTTAAGTATATATACCATTAGTGTAAAAAAAATTATACTATCAAGTCACTCAAAAGATATTGGAGACAAGTCGATCTACTTAAAATGTAAAATTTGTAATCTTGAAAATAGGTCATGTTGCCTTAATTCCTGGCTTTCGTAGTTTGGTCGGTCTCTGAGATCCTTTCAATGACTATGTTGAAGGGATATCTATCTAATCCGATCGATTTTTAACAAATAAAGATGATATTAAAAAAAAAAAATTATACTTGGTATATATGTTAGAATATGTATGACTTTCAGTTTGACAATATAATCTATAAATGTTGGATTTTTTTTTTCTAACATGGTTAGATTTTGAGTTAAAAGTTGATTTTCCTTCTTCTTTTTTTGTCATTTAATTTGGCTTCAGAGGGAAAAATATATTTATGGTCTTTATTAAGTTTGAAACATAGGTGACAAAAGTTGTTTTCTCACCTTTTGAACTTTTCTTTTGGACACATGGATGCTGGAAAGACATGACTTTTAAGATTCTTCAGAGTGCAAAACAAAAATTTCAAACTAGTATATCTAGTTAATTTTTGACTTCTATCAATATTTTTAACTCGCAAAAATCATATATGAGAGGTAATCCGCACTAGGCAAATTCGGTACGACGAGCTCAACCAGAAGATATATGAAAAGAGTGAGTAAATAACTTTTAAAAGCTAAGATATTCTTTTAAAAGCTTCTTTAATTTGCTATTGAGAAAGAAAAGTGGGAAGCTTTTCCTAGAAAGATTGCAAGCTAAGTATATAAAAGTCTTAAATCATTTTGCCATTAACTTAAAACAGTAAATTAATTAATCCATTAGAGTATTTGACTGATTAATTAAGTGCTAATATCAGATGAGTAACTCCAAACTAAACTAATCAAATACTAAACGACACAACATTGACTCTTTCTATATATACTCTACAAGTAAACAAGTTAAAAAAATCACTCCAAAGAAAAAAAATTATTATAAATAAAATTAAAATTAAAATTTGTCACTTATTTTATTTAACGATAAATCCGCTATAGATTATTTTAAAAAAAATATTAGCTATGAGTGATTTAATAACGAAGTTTATAATTTTTATTTTTAAGTGAATTAATTTTGTATTTTTACTTTTAAAAAAATATGCACGTGCCAGCTGTCGAAATAATGAGGTAAATTAAATTCCCCAAAAAAAGAAAAAAAAAGGAGATAAATTCCAAAGGAAACGACGAGCACATACATAAAAGGGAATAATCGTCCTTATAATGAAAAATTGACCATGGCAGTCCCACCATGCATTATAAACAATAGCTTGATCTCTCATCTACCGTTTTCGATATCAGAGAGACGGATTTAAGATTTTAATTTAATATAACGTTTATCATGTAAAGTTTTTAATGTTGATTATTTTAAAATTTAAATAGTATTTATTGAAATTTTTAACAATTTTTTACATATAGGTCTATATTACACGTTAAAAGTACTACTGGATTCGACTGAATCTACGATCAAGTGTCAATATGTTGCATCCGCCCGACCGCACCTATCAAATTAGGAGTAAGGGCAAGGGTGCAAGTAAATTTCATCCAAATTTCCTTTGATCGTATAATAGTTACATTCTATATACAGTAATTAAATTATTATTTTTTAATGCAAATAGAGTAAATATTGAATTTCTTTGAATTTTAATGTGTTTATTTTTTTTTATATTTTAATTTTTTTACTAAAAATTCTTATTGCGCAACTATATTCAATACTAAGGAAATTAAGTCAATCTCTTTAATTTTTCACTATTTTTCCCAAAGAATTAGTTCAAAATGGATATTACTAGTAGTGGTTTGATTGTTGGATGATTTTTGTTGAATGTTAGATGAGTTTAAATAAAGGCAACTTTATGGCTTTTTTTCTTTTTTATGGATGTGAATTAAAGCATGTCTTTATTCATTTTTTTCTTTTTCTTAAAGGAATATGTGTAATATTGTGGTATTCTATTTCTGACACAAAAATAATAATAACATGAGCTCTAAATTCTCAACTCTATTCAAAGCTAAGGTGACACAAATTCTATGGTATCAATTATTCTTACTGTGTTTGAAGAGCCTTATTCATACATATTCCCTCTTGTTTTTTGTGGGCAACTTTTCAATGATTTTACTTACATCAGCTTTCAAAATGTACAACTACTTTAGAAAGAGGGTGTTTTCGCTCAAAAATTTGTGTTATAAAACATGATTTTTTTCACCGATTTAATTTACTGAAAGAATACATGATGGAAATTAAAAGAGGTCCTTGCTGAAATACTGAGAAGCTTATTCATTTTTCCATGTGAAAACACTCTTGCTTTTTCTTTTTTTTTACCAATTCAATTAAAATATTTGTAAAAACAACCATCGAACATTTTTTTAATAAAAAATTTCAATAAGAAAATATTTTTTTTCATACTCCTACCATTTCAATTTATGTGGCACCTTTTGGATTTCAAGATTCAAATCAATCTACCTTTGACTGTAAAGTTTATAGGGTTTGGTTTTTGAGTCGAGGGTTACCCAGAAATAGCCTTTCTACCTCGATGAAGTAGTGGTAAGGTCTGTATACATTTTACCCTCCCCAGACTCCACTTGTGGGATTTCACTGAGTATGTTATTGTTGTTTGTCGTGACTTATAGTACTTTTTATATAGTTTAAGAATATATAAATTTTATTTCAAAAAGTTTAAAATTTTCATGAGTAAATTCTCGATCAAACTCGAAAAACGAAAAATACCACATAAATTTAAGATCGAAAGGCAATTTATTTGTAATTACCTTAGACGTAACTACAAAAATCCCTTTAGTAGTTAGTAATATAAGTTTGAATATTACTCTACTAATTAGTGTAAAAAGAATTTCATTGACTGGCATATTGACTAGTAGTAGGGTTAGGGTTGAATATAATATACTAAAACTTAGAAGAAATTAATTAGAAATTACTGTAATTAAATAAATAAATAAAGCTTAGAGAAGAGTGGAAAGTTTTTTTTAAAAATAATTTAAAAAAAAGACAGGGAACTGACAAAAGCAGTGAATTTTTAGAAGTATGAGCAGTCGTCTGGTTGTGGGCTGACTTTTCCTGCTAAACCAAACTCTTAATCATAATCTAATGATGTTTTTACTTTACATACTTTGTTTAATATTTAATCTTTGGAATTTAGTTCTTGAACTTTCTTGCCTATAGAATATTCTCACACACCTCTCAAAGGCTTCAACTTTCAAGGTCCACTTAATTACTCTCTTATATATTTTACCCCCTCCAAAATTTGATTCCTCACCAACATCACTTTTGGGGTTAATTTAAAATTTTAAGAGGAAAAAAAGATTTGCAAAAAATATGGTACTTAGTTGCTTGCTTGAAGAACAAGCACCTTTTTATGTTCCATTCTAAAGCTATAAGTTCGAGTTAATTATCAGAGAAATTTTTAAAAAGTGATTTTTTTATAGCGTAACAATATAACAATATATCCAGCAAAATTTCACAAGTGAGGTTTAGAGAAGGTAAAATGTACACAGACCTTACCATTATTTCATATGTAGAGATACTATTTCCGGAATACAATTATAGCGTATGTACAAAAATTTGACCACGACGGTCACATTACTCTAGCATACAATTATCATTTATAATAAATATTTCACTATATGTAATAATCAATTTTTTTTTCAAAATCGATTTTAATGTTAATTATGTTATATTCTATGTTCTTTATAATAACATTCACAAAAAGTGTTGAGACAATCGACATTATTATAAAAAGATATTATTATATACATTGAAAGTCCTTTTAGGTAGTTATTATCTAAAGGGTCATGTATATGAGTTGATCTGTTTACTTGCCTATTATTATCGGAAAGAAAGTTGGTGATCTAATGATAATGAAGCCGATAATCGAAGCTCTGATGAATAATAGTCGGTGGCAATCATTATATCATCAAGGTAGAGTCAATAAATACAATGTGTAGTTTACTAAATTATCTTATAATAAATAAATGTCTCTTCAAAATTGAATTTTATTAAAAAAATAGAGTTATTTTGGGGATATATTTTTATTATTATTGTTAAGAGATATTTATTTTGAAACTAATGGAATAATAATTTAAGTATAAAATAGAGATTTGAAAGAGGAGGGTGTGGGGTAAAGTAAAACGTTGTCACCAAGGGTATGTTTGTTTCTTTATTTGTCTTTTACTTTGAAATTGAAGGAAAATCTAGTTATTTTTACTTTTTACAGCTTAGGTAGATAAAAGTATTTCCAAATTTCAAGAATTAGCCTTGTCTATTTGTTCTTAATCAACCCCCTTCTCGAAATCTCAGTCACATTTCATGTGAGATTTTTATGTATGGCTAGCTAGTCCTCTTTTAAAAAAAATATATTTGGTTAATTCCAATGATCAATGAGGTTAATTAATTACTATAATTAATCAAGAATTAGGAATGGAATATATGTCGTTTAGCATAACTATGAAGAAAATCCAAATAGATATGGCACAATTTTTCTTTTTGGTTAAAGGGATATATGATGTTATTGTTGGTAATATAGTTCTACACAATAAGACAAATTGCTTACACAACTTTTATGCAAATTAATGAGTTTCAAGTTAGTAGGCTTGTTGGATTTAGTCAGAGTTTTAATGTGAATATCGAATATAAAAATAAATAAATTAAAAATAATACTCTTTCTGATCATTTTTATATGTCATCTTTTGTGATTGTACCTGCATTAATAAGAAAAAAAAGTGATTTTAGTATTTTGCTCTTATTTAATTTACAATGTACATTAATTACTTTTTTAATTCTTCTAGTTGGTTAAATGTATTTTTTCAAAGCTCATTAACTATCAAGGGTAAAATAGGAAAAATAATATTATTTATGCATTGATTTTGTGAAATGACATATATTAAAAACCATCTATTTATACTAAGGGCGACATATAAAAGTGACCAGAGATAGTAGTAGACTTTCCAAAAAAGAAAAATTTATAAATTGTTAATTCAAAATTAGAATGGAGTGTCAAGAATTAAATCTGAGTAGGTTAAAATAAATAGAATTAATAAATAAATGAGTTAATATTTTCTTAATAATTACTTGGGCTAAGATGTACTAAATTAAAATGCATTAAATAAAGATCATATCTCAATTAACCATACTCTTGTTTTAATTAATTAATTAATTTAATTTCTTAATAAATTTTTTCTCATTAGTGACTTCATATAATATCAAACAAATAGAAGAAAAAAATTAAAATATTGTTACAATGTTTCTCATGGATCGAATATTTGGATAACATATTTAGCTTAAATTAACTTTAATTTTTTCGATAGATTGAATTATATAGGTCAAAATGAATTAACTTAGTAAAGGTATGGACTATTCTTAATCTGGCGAAACTTGAACGGATTCAACAAATCATGTTTTATAGGTTAATTTACCACCCTAATCACATGCATTTATTTTCTTAGAGTTGAAACAAGAACCAATTAAATTTGAAAAAGTGAATATTATTTTACCTTTAAAGCTACATATTAGATAAAGAATGGTAGATTTGGATCTAGGAATCTAGCTATTAGGGAAACCCAAAAAGGTTTTACTTATCAAAAGGTGGAGAATATAAACCTTTATAGAACCCCATATATAATATAATCCTAATTTCTTTATTTTCCTTCACTTTTTATTTGATGAAAATTTTTGGGAAAAACTTTTTTTCCCTCACTCGAGGAGGTCACAAGTTCAAGCCTTAAAAATTGCCTTTGGCAGAGATGCATAATAAGATTGCGTATAATAGACCGTTGTGGTCGAGTCCTTTCTTAGACCTTGCACATAGTGAAAACTTTAGTGCACCAGACTTGTCCTTGATGTTTAGTGTTCCTATTAAGCCCGACTAAATTCAAATTCACGCATTATAAAATATTTTTCAATTTTACGATCTCAAACTCGAAATTTCCGATTAAAAAGATTACAAAATTTCAACATCAACACAATTCATGTTGAATAGGGAGAAAAAATTGTGGGAATTGGTGAAATAAAGGTATCTATGTGAATGAATATTCTTTTGGTCTTTTAGCAATTAATTATTTCAAAGACTAATTAAACTTTGAATATGCTGTTTACTGCTCAGCCATCCAGGTCACATTTTGTTGCCTTGTGTTTTTGCATATAAATTATAGTGTTTTGTGTATGATCAATTATCAAAATTTTATTGTCAAAAATAATTTTTGAATTTGGTTTAGTTTAATTTTTATTTTATTTTCTTTTATAGCTGACAAATACTTCGATTATTTCATTAATTATTTATTATCTTATGACTTTAATTAATAAAAAAAAATCACTTAACGATAAAATTTGATTCCTGACGTTCCATGATTTTCATCTAACTATACAATAACTTGTAGGCTACAATTATAACCTTTATAGGATCTACACAATGTATAATTATTTTTCATCAACCATAAATAAAATGTTTAGATCAATTAAAAGTACCTTTTGGAGGGTATAAAATTAAAAGTGTTTTCTAGTGATGAGAACATAAACCACTTACAAAATTTCAAATTTACAAATTGCAATATTTGAAATTGGAGCCTGCACTGTAATAATTTAAATTTATTTTCTTTCTTTTTTGAATAAATAATAGTAATTTCACTTTTCACTCAAATCCTTTCCTATAGTTATTTGGCACATTCCTCTTGCATTTTTTTTTTAAATTATTGGTATTACTTCCAATCCATATCATCTTTATTATTTTAAGGCTCTTGCATACTTTTTTAAAAAAAAACTTTGATTATAACAATATTTCTCTAAATTAAATTTGTTTTATTTTTTCCCCTTAAACAATACAATTTATTAACACTCTACTAATTGAGACATGAAAGATACATTTGAAGGAAAAAATTATAAAAATTGAATTATTTTATTTGTAAAATATATTATATTTTGAAATAAATGAAATTTTCGAAAACGACTAATATTTGAGACCGGAGGAAAATGAATATCATGCAAAGAACCTCTTTTTACAAGATAAAGTTGAAAAAGCCATCAAAGTGGTCCACCAAGTAAATTCAACAATAAGGTTCATAAATTATTTTTGTAGATAATATCCACTTATAAACTTTAATTTAAAGTTTTGGAAAGTGACACTTAACCACTTGAAGTTTGAGAAATTGGTAGAGTAATATACTACTACTTTTTAAAGTGACACTTTTCCCTTAAGGTTTGAAAAATTAAAGTGACAATCTCTATATGTAACATAATTGTTTGAAACTTTAACATAATAGTCTTCGAGATTTCTTGACACACACCTTAAGAAACAATAAATAATAGGGATAGTATTATTATATTATCTTTTGAATATATCAAATTTAATAGCAAAGGTACAATGGACACAAATGGGTAAATAATTTACTGATTTTTTTTCAAATTGAACAGATATTGTTGAACATCTATTTTTAATACAGTGAACTAACAATTGGAGAAAGAATAAATCATAAAATATGTAAGGACTTAAATACTTGATTATTAACTTCATCAAAGAATTAAAAATCATCACATTTTCCCCTCAAAGTTTCTAGGTTTACTACATTCAAAATTTTAATGATGATCAATTTTAGTATTGTTAGTATATACACAATTACCCCATTTACAAAGCAACTTGATGTCAGTACAAGAATTGTGTGCAATGAAAGAATATAAAACCTAGGGTTAATTTTAAATATATACAATAATATAATAATTAGTTTACAATAAATATAGTCACGTTTTTACTAACATAAAAAAGGTCAAAAATATCGTAGAAAGTATACATTGATTATAAAATATATATTACTTATACATGAGTTATACACAGACAATACATGTGATATACTCAAAAAGTTGAATAAAGTTTAACTATAAATGAAGTATACACTAACTATACATGGAGTGTACACTAAATATTCAATCTTGATCAACTCAAAATCACCTCTAAACAGTCCCGAATTTTAGATATGAAATCCTCTCAATGTTTCAAGTCTTTTGATATAATATAAAATTCACTCGAAAAAATTCACGTTTTCTGAATGTTAATTTTTTTTTTTTTTTAAAAAAAAGAAAAAATCACAAAGAAGAACAAGACAACGATGCATAAGACGAAGAAGACAACGCAGGAAAAAAAAAAGGAGGAGAAAACATTAATGGCGAAATGAGATAGAAGAGGAAGGTTAGAAGCCATTAATGGCAAAATGAAAAGGAAGAACATTTTGGCCAATTTTTGAAATTTTAAAATTTGGCTAATTTTTGGTGATGCAAATGACTGAATAGCCCTTTTGCAAAATGCTTCCTAAAATCTACATTGTTGTTATCTTGGATTCAAATATGCACTTATCCAACCTTGGTATGTAGGACTAGATAAGTTTACAAATTTTGAGTAAAAAAAGAACTAATTTCATATCAACTTTAAATCGTACTATACTTATAAGTCAAGAAATTAAACTCATCCTAATAAGGCCAAAGGACTAAACTTGATAGTACTCTCTAGTTTAAAATGGACTGAAATTTCTTAGCTAGCATCCCTAATCAAGCCCATTTTGACAGCTCTATTGACAGTTACTATTAAGGCAGATGTTCATAACATCCCTTGACTTCTATCATAAAAGGAATATAATCATCGTTCTCAAAAACTCGAGGACCTAAGTGCCACTTCCCAAAGCTCGGGGTCTAATTTTAATTTTTTTTTAAAAAAATTGTTTCACCTTAGTCACCAACCAATCATCATTTTGTAGCCAATTGAACTATTAATAATAAATATTCCCCATCTATTTCAGAGCTTTATATGCATATGTGATATGTCATAGGTAAGATAACTTTAAAATCTTTCATATGCCATGACTAATAGTAAGTCCATATGTCAATGATTATAAAGAAGACCTACAAATTAAGGAATTCAAACTTACTTTTTCAAAGATGAAAATGAATTATTGAGAGACAACATCTGTTAAAACTAGAATACCTTATAGTGTCTTCTTGTATACAATAATGGATTCTCACTTTTCTTAACCTAATAATATTTATATATACAAAAGTTAATACACATATTTTTACAAGATAATTATTGAGGATTTTTCGCATATAGCTACTCAAAAATACTTTAATTATGCTTCATAGTTATAGTTTGAGTAATTATATTTCGTAACTATAGTTATAGCAACGTTTGTATAATTCGCACAATATTTGTATACATTTGTATAATTCGCTATACAATTCGTGCACAACGTCTGCATCATTCATTATACGTTGTATATTTTACTATACAATTTGATTCGCGCAAAACTTTTATATAATCGCGCACAACGTTTGTATAAATCGCGCTAATTATACAAAACTCAAAATGTAATTATAGCTAGATTCTTGTTTGTTGCGAGCTGTCATTACTTCAAACTATAACTATTTTAACTTATTAATTAGTATATATTTGCTTATTCGCGTAATTTTTTCATAATTATATTATTTATATATTTGACTAGTGAATGTAATTATTTTTGGATACCCGACCAAATGTAACTTCCCCCAATAATGTATGTTTGATTGCTGCCGGTCAAATTTGAAATAGTTTGAAGCATATAATATAAGGTAGGTGTCATAATTAGTTGAGTGTGACAAATATGAGTGTAAAGTTTCAATAATGAAAATTCCCCCCACGTACGTCTGATTTTGAATGTAATTTTGTGTCTACTGTTTAATTCTATTGGCTAAAAAGTTGTCAAAAGGGTTTTCTATGGCACAAATAATTTTAGTGAACTACTTTTTTTTTTGGTAGATAAGAGTTTGTAACAAAGATGACAAATATTGTACTTTACTAATCTTTTTATGTGATGTGATGTAAATTTCGTGAAGATTTGGGAATTGGGATTCATATAGGTTTTTTTTTTAAAGGAATCGTAGTTAATTAGTACACTACAAAAAAAATTAGGTATGGAATTGTTGTTAATCCTATTCAATGGCGGACAACAGATCGTGTTGTTTTAGTCGTATGTATTCTTCATTTTCAACTTTAAAATTGCGAATTCAAATCACTGGGGATAAAGTGAGGAGATAGCTCTAGAGGACGTGGTTGTTTAATAACATAATAGCGACCAACTATACGCTAACAACTATTTACCTATACACTAACAATTATTTATATTAGTGATAAAAATTAGCGTTAAATTCCATAATTAATTCCTATTTTTTTCTTTGGTAACAATGCTTAAGTGAGTGCTAGTGGTGTCAAATATGACTCAAAATTTAATGGTCCGTCTAAAATGCTCAAAATTTTATGGGTTGAACACAGGATGTTGCTCAACATAATTTAACTTCTAGAGTGATCTACCGTTTTAGTTCAATTCTATCTCATTTATTAATAACTTAACACCTTTCAACTGTACTCAATTATTCTACCCAACCTGTCCATTTGACGTCCTTGACGAGTGCTCATGACTAATAACTAAAGAATCTCTTTTTCTTAATTTAATTTTCTTTGTAAAGCAAAAGTTAATC
This sequence comes from Solanum aculeatissimum, assembly GCA_038996855.1. NCBI lineage: Eukaryota > Viridiplantae > Streptophyta > Magnoliopsida > Solanales > Solanaceae > Solanum > Solanum aculeatissimum. The sequence goes on along the minus strand of JBCEWC010007037.1, from coordinate 3,049 downwards.
TAAAAGTATCCACTCTCACCAATTCTCATCTCTATTTCTCTCCTTCTCCAGGTGTATTGGATGGTCCCTCTCTCTCTCTATATATATATATATCCATTGCCTAGTAATCCTATGATTCACTTTTTATAAATAAGACAACATTCACTCAATTTGATAATGAAATCTTCAATCTTAAACATGATATTTACCATTTAATTAGGATTATAGTTCACCTTAACAGGAATTCCACTAGCTAATAATGGATGCTATTATTTTAAGAAAAATAAATCTTGACAGGTAGATGATAGGAAGAAAAAGGCTAGTTTGAAGGATCAAAAAAGGGGGATCAAATGTTCAAAGTAGGGTCCTTCTTCCACTTTGTTTGCCACTTTAAAAAGGAAAATTAAATAAAAGATATGGGCTTTTCTAAAAATAAAAATTAACCTGATTGTGGCCTATTTGCACAATGGATAAACAAAGTTTATGTTATAATAACTAACCAAGATATTTTGCTTCATGCATGATTGGGGTCAGGAGCGGAGCTACCTTTTGATCGAGGGTTTAATTTCATTCGAACCCCTTTCATCAAAAAATTATACTATTTATATGTAGTTATAATAAATTTTTATGTATGTATGGTAGATGTCTAACTTTCTTTGACTAGTTTGTATGTCTACATTTTCAGATTTTTAAGTACCTCAGTAAAATTTTTAGATCCGCCACTGATTAGGGTGCTAACAAAATATTACTCCCACCCACCTATTTTACGTGGCCTTGTTTGATTAGGAATGGAATTTTATAAAAATTAAAAAAAAATCAAACTAAAAGGTGGATTATTGTATTGAATCAGGACAGTCAAAATAAATTGAGTTGATAAATAAGCGAGTAAAAAATTACTTGTGTCAAATGAGTTAGGTTAAAAGGCAGGTAATAGTTCAACTCAATCAATTTTTACTAAGTTTTAATTTCTTTGTTATTTTATATGAGGTTTCATGGGTCAATTAAATTCTTATATGAATTACATTGAAATTGCCCGATCAAAATAGACTAAGCTAAAAAATTAAATAAGCAGGACAATTGACCTAGCCATATGAGCTAGTTGGGTGGATCATGTCTTGATGAGCTAATTTTAATGTGTATGTGTGTGTTAGAGCTTGTAAGCCGTTTAATAAGAATAACATGAGAATTTTTTAAAGTTCAAGTATTTCTAAATATAAAAAATCATTTTTAATACATTACAAAACTTGTTTGTTGAGCTTAAAAAGGAAATTAAAGGTAAAATTAAATGTCAGTCGTTCCACAAATCACGCAAAATAAATTGTTATCGATCTCTTCCTAAATTTTAGTAACTTCGAACAATTCAAATTTCAAACTTTCTTCTCCTCAATATATCCTAAATTATTACAAATTTTCGTCTTCATCCATCAATTATCAATTTTTAAGATTTTTTCATAACTTTTCGTCTACAAATTTTTTATAATATGAAAATGTACCTCTTTTTTTTCTCCATATTATTGAATCCGATTGAGATCTTGATTTTTAAATTTTTTAGAGCTCAAAAATTATTTATAATACAAATGTTTTGGGTTATGTATCAAGAACAATCTAAAGTTTGTATATGCTACTAGTTGAATGTATTTGGTACTAACTTGTAATTCCATTTGCAACACCTATGTATTAAGTAGAGAATCATCAACAACATCCATAATTATTTATGATACAAATAATTTGGGCTATATATTAAGAATAATTCAAGGTTTGCGAATGATACTAACTAAATATAGTTGATATTGACTTGTGCTTAAATTTGCAGCAGATATGTATCAACTACAAAACCATGAACATGAATCATAGAAATTTATATATAAAGAACTCAGGTTTATATACCTAGGCTTGTGAATGATACTACTTGAATGTGTCTAGTAACTACTATTTACATTTGTAGCAGTTACGTATCAAATATAGAACCATAAACATAATACATATAAATTAATGTATAACAAACTTAAGTTTATGTATAAAAAAAACAACCCTAGATTTGTGAATGATACTAATTGAATGTATCTGATACTAAAAATTATTTAAATTTGCATTGATCATGTATCAAGCATATAATCAATAATAATATGTTAAAAAGTATAGATTATGCATAACTTATAAGGTGAAAAACTACCAACTATGTTAGAAATTAAAACTTTTGTTAAAAGAAGACATGTAGTAACTCGTTCAACTTTTTTCTCCTTTTTAAAAAGTCATTTTAACTAGAGATTTGGAACTTAAACCTACATCATTCTTCGCTTTCTACTCTTAGAATTTCTTCGCAAATGGATCATTCTATCGTTTAAATCTATTTTCATTAAAACCATGATCATCCGGATCAAACTCAAGGATAACATCATTTTCCGTTTAAGGAGCATCTTCATTTTGAGAAAGGTCTTTAGTTTGAGTAACATCTTCGTTTGAGGAAGATGTTAATTTTGAGAAACTAACTAGATAAGACCAATACTTTACCCACACTAAAGGATGGATGAAAATCCATATATATATATCAGAATTTTAAGATGAAGAACAATAATTTGAAGTAAATTTTTTCAAAAATTGGTATATTGAAAACTAAAATGATGGATGAAAAAATTCTCCTATTTTTCTTAGAATTCCAACATAATGAGAAAAACAAGACAAAGACAATTGTAAAATAAAATTATCAGAAACGAAGCCTATAATTTAGGCATGGTTTTAGGAGAGTTAAAAAGTTGAATGTACATAGTCTTATGTCAAAAAATTGGAGAAAAAAAAGTAAGAAGATAGATTTTTTTTTAAAATTTTCAAACTGTAGAAACTTTAATAGATTGTGTATTGGAAAAATTACGCAACTGAGCAAACTTATACTAGTAAATAACATAATATAGCTATAGTTTAATAATATTACGTTTTAAAACTAAAGTTTATTAAATTTGGTTATCAATTTCGCCGGCTCCACTCATATTATGTATATGACCCTTCAACTTCCTCCTCTTACTTTCTCTCTCCTAAATACAATTTTCAAAATTTTATTTCCATTAAAACTCCC
>JBCEWC010007036.1:0-22051 GCA_038996855.1 Solanum aculeatissimum | reverse complement strand
TTTTATATAGAAAGAACTTAATAACTTTAGAGTATTTTATTAATTTTAAATTAAAATATATAAACTTAATTATATTATTTACGACCGCACAAAGCGCGGGCCAATTACCTAGTTATCAATAATTGACATTGATCGATAAGTATGACGTAAGAATTTATCACTGCTGAATCAATAGTTTATCGCATGATAATATCGTATCACTATATTATGATTCACTAGTTCTTGTCATTCTATTATCCTGTTATAGCGAAGTTTCTGATCTCTTGATACGTATCAAAAATATTCTGACATTCCAATTTTTAGAATAGTTATAATTGAAAATTGATCCATAAATTAATTTATCGTCTAACAGTAACACATCATTATATTATGATTCACTAGTTATTATCATTTGATTATGATGTTATAACGTAGTTCCTAATCTCGTTAATTTTAAAAATATTTTGACATTCCAACTTTAGAATAATTATGAAGAAAATATTTTTGACCGTGTCAAAATTCTAATTCTTTGTTTTTTTTTCTTCTTCCAATTCAAAAAGCAAAAGGAGTCATCATCAAAGTCCCAACCCCTACTCGTCCAAGACGTCAGTGGACCGATCCCCATTCCTCTTAGAACCCAAAAGGGTATTTGTATATGATGAAACCCCACATGGGTTTTTGCTAAATCTTCAAGGTTCTTCATTTTCATTCAATTTTCAGTTTTTTTGGGGTTCTTGGGTAGAAATTTTCCGGCAAAAATCTTTTAAAATGGCCACCTCTGTCGGGGGCGACCGGAGGTGTGTGAGAGGTATCATTTGTGATGCTGGGGCTGGTGCTTCTGCAGGTATATTCTTGCTTCTTTTTTCATTTTTGAATTGATTTGTCAGTTGTTGTCATTTGGGGTTTTAGTGTTAAAGAAGGTAAGAGATTTATTCTTTGTGTTGTTTTTTGATCTTTGAGTTTTTTGAGCTATTTGAATGTGATTTTGAGTTAATTGGGGGTTGTAAAAATCTTAGCTTTTGCATGTTTGGGTGTTTTTCTTTTAGGTTCTAGTGCTGCTACATTTATGTGTACATGGATCTTTGAGTTTATTGAGCTATTTGAATGTGAATTTGAGTTAGTTGGGGGTTGTGAAAATCATTGCTTTTGTATCTTTGGGTGTTCTGTTAAGTGCTATTGCTGCTATATTTATGTGTACATTGGATCTTTGAGTTTTTTGAGCTAGTTGAATGTGATTTTGGGTTTAATTGGGGGTTGTAAAAATCTTAGCTTTTGTATGTTTGGGTGTTTTTTTAGGTTCTAGTGCTGCTACATTTATGTGTCCATTGGATCTTTGAGTTTTTTGAGCTATTTGAATGTGATCTTTGAGTTTGGTTGTAAAATTATTGCTTTTGTATCTTTGGGTGTTTTTTAGGTGCTATTGCCGCTACATTTATGTGTCCATTGGATGTTATTAAGACAAGACTGCAAGTACATGGTCTGCCTCAGGTTTCCCAATCTGGTCGTCAAGGTTTGTTCTCGTGATTCTCTCTTTTATTAGAAATGATAAGAACTGCTAGCTTGTATTGAAGTGCTTCCAATTGAACAAATGCAAAATGATATATTAAGATTAATATGATCTTCTAATTAAATTATTTCTTAGCACTAGTAATGATCTGTAGATCCCTTATTACACGTCAATGGTGTCCTATATAAAGCAGGTAAGAACACTTCTTATTCACACCTTACTTGCCTTTTTTGTGAGCAAAAGACCCCTCAGATCAGCATATCTGAAAAGTGGACTGCGAATTAGTAATGCTTATCTGATCCAGTGAAGTATAAATGACAGACTTGAGCTTTCCTCATTTGCAAAGATATACGGTTTCAGGTCCTGCTCCTCACTCCTAGTTGACTTGGATTTAACACAAATTATCAAACTCTAAAGGAAACTTTTACATCGATTTTACATAGTACAATGGATTCAAAGATCTTCCAGTTCTACAATATTTCAGATAAAAGATGTCTGTCTGTTCCTTTAAATTCTTACCAATCTTCTCAGGCGCGGTAGAAGTATTAATTATTCCGATTGACTGCTTTACTGAGCTACAATGTATCCTTATCTCCCATGTTGTCCTCATAACTTATTCATACGTGTTCTTCTAAATTATTTAAAAAGTTGTTTGTTAGCATAAAACTAAGGGCACTGTACAGTAGGATTATACTATTACCTTGTCCGAAACAAAGGTGTGATTATGAAAACATATATCTGAGCATTATGCATGGTTGAGATCTCTTTGAGCTCCAAATGGCAACAAAAGAATTTTCATTGTGGATATAGGAATTTTCTTTTGTCTTGGATGCTTAATGATTTCATTTTTTCACCAGGCTGCTCCTTAGTGGATGAAGAGCTCTTTTATTGTGTTTTTTCTGTCTTCATGTTCCTTCAGCTTTTAGTTCAGATAGACTGCTCAAATTGGGCTACTGTTTCCTTCAATTTCCATTTTCTCCAATATAGGATGTCCTATGTGTTGCTTTCTGTGTTTTTTCCTCGGATTTCTGCTTTCCACATTTGATGTAGTCATTTCCAAAATGAGCTTTCACATTCTGTACGTTGTGCACTCTAAGCTCCGCACGTCTCTATGGTAAATTGCCTTTGATAGTGACTGTAATTTGGTGAGTTTTAGGGGAGAGTTGCTGTCAACATTTTCCTGAAGCTTTCTGGGGCTTGTTCTGTTTTCTTCTTAATTTAAACAATTGTTGATTTGAGGTGCTGATAATTGGTCTTTCATCTTGTTCCTTCTTCGGATAGATACATTGTTTTTTAGTCTTCTTGATAAACCTATTAAGATCAATGGTTGACTTACAAAAAGAAGTAAAGAATAAAGAAAATTCCAAATCCATATTACTGGCACACTTATTTTTCCTTGAATTTTTTGGGCAACAAACAGGTAGTGTCATTGTCACAAGCTTACAGAATATAATAAGAACGGAAGGTTTCAGGGGACTTTATCGAGGCCTTTCCCCAACATTGACAGCTCTTCTTCCAAATTGGGCGGTAGGCATGGTCTTGTTTAATTTCTACTTCTGTGGATTGCAATTGGATGGAGTTCCTTCACGAAATGAATCATCAAAATTGAATGAAATAGTATTCAGATATTCTCTTTGGTCTTTTACGGAACTGCATTCTTTGTTATTATGATAATGGAATGATTAAGCCTTCTTTACACACCACCACATCCCTGCTGTTATTTCTGGTAAAAAATCAAAATCAATAAGGCTTTTTTTTTTTGGTGGGGGGGCAGGTATTGCCATATTGGACTCCTGGATAGCTTTTTATGGAAGTAAAAAATTGATTTACCATGTCCTATGTAGTATGTAATCTCACTGGCTTTGTTTACAACTGACTCCATGTCGCCATATATTTCTATAAATTTTGAAATGCTGAATCCACTCAACTTCTTTCTGAAATTTCCACAAAAGTAACTGTTTTGAGAGAAAATATTCATCTTCTGCAGGTGTACTTCACAGTTTATGGACATCTCAAGGATATGTTGCATACACATGGTGAACTTTTACTCTGTTGGTTATTTGGACTATTAGCTTTCATCACTTCTTTTTTATATGTTTGTTTGAATGCCATCATGTTATTTAATCCTTTAGTATTAAACAGTTATTATGAAGACAATAGGAAACCAGTTATCTTTACCAAAAGAATTTTCTTGTGCAGTAAATGCAGTGGATAGCAATGGGCAGCTTACAATTGGTGCAAACATGATTGCTGCTGCGGGAGCAGGGGCGGCAACATCCATTACGACAAATCCATTGTGGGTTGTTAAGACCCGGCTCCAAGTAGGTTTCATGTTCTCATATAGTTAGCATTGATTTATTCTTCTATTTACACTTGTCGTGCCTTAAAGTGCGTAAGTGCACAGAAATATAATAGAATAGAATACCAATTTGATTAAATTGGCTTCCTTCAATTTGGGAAATCACTGTTATAGGTAGGGGGCCGTGATCTATGCCCTTTCATTTTTCTATATATTTCTTTGTTCTGTTCTAGTTTCTGCAGTTTTTATCACTGTTCTCTTATCGCATCCATGTATGCTTTCCTTCATCAACTATCATCAGAGAGAAGGATAGGAATAGGTAAAATATAAATTTTTTTCCCTTGTGGGGGCTTAAATGTGGAGCTAAAATATAATTTTTTTTCCCTTGTGGGGGCTTAAATGTGGAGCATCAGAAATTTCTTTTTTATATTGGTGGCATTTGAGTTAGCTTGTGTGCAACTCGACTATTTTACCGGGTGCCTGACCAACACAGGTATCAGATAACTCTGCCAACCAGGATTAGGCAAATGGGAAGAGCTTACCTAGTGTTTTTTTTGTCTCTGCTGGGATGGAGTATTAGAGTTGATACCGTCTCTATCTAAGCCTGTTAATAAAACTAGGATTATGCTGCTCTATAGCCAGTGAAGAAGAATTCCTTTGGTATTTCTATCCTCCCCCATACCAAAAAGGAGTTTCTCATGTGCACATGGAGCATATTCACTTTTCTATCATGTGGTTGATAACCATTGATATAGTATTTGTCATGTGGGTGATACCTGAACAGATGACCAACTTTAATGGAAGATAGTTTTAGACTTAAAGAACTATTACAGAATGCAGATTTCACATAGTTTAGAAAACCTGATAGATGCATCAACTCGTCCAACATGCATGGGTTATAGTTGACTTGGGACATTTGACTGGAAATTACATCCAACAAGCAGCATAAGTTCCTTTTTTCTTTGCAGCTGCTATTTCAGAGGAACTAGAAAATTTATGATGAGAAACAGAATTTGAAGATAAGAACCATCTTGATATATGACCAAAAATATGAGTAAGCTGATTGATTTCCTATGTTAGAAAGGGAAAAGTTTTGAGGGTAGGAAACCCTTCATGAAGATTTAAGAGTTCCCATACTCTTTTTGTCGTCTTAATGGAGAAGTCTCTTGTGAGTTAGTTGATCCAGTCCATTTGGGCACAGGTTTGAAACTCAGGGGAATATGGGCCTGCTCCTCTACCATCCTCTCACCTAAATGTTACGCTTTAGTTTTTTGCTGTGTTCAAACTAGTTACCAAATTATGCATCCTGTGTTGTGCTCTTTTTTGTTGTTGAATCAAAACGTTGGGGCAAGAGTTCACTTGTATTTCATTTATACCTTTGGTATAGTAAAGGATATATCATTTTGTTGGATTCCTTTTATAATTATTTCAAGCACATTTCGTGCTATATGTAAAAAAAAATTTATGACAAGGGGAATCCGCAACCGCTACCCTTTGGGTGTGCACAAGATAAACCTCCGCTCCTATGCCATAGCTCGCAAACTACATAGTAGAGGTAACTCACACTAGGCGAGCTCGGTGCGATGAACTCGACCCAGAAGACAAATCCCTAAGGTCTCAAGCCCAAACCACTGGACCACCCCAAAGGTCGCTATATATATATAATTCTTACCTTCTTTCATAAAAGGATATACGCATCTTGTGGATAGTTGATTTTAGTTTGTGGACATTTGACATAGGTCCATACCTGGATAGCTGCAACATGTAGGTAAATTATCAGTGAAATGTTTCGACTTATCGGAAAAGTGTTCTTGTTGGGTAATTGGTGCCTGGTGCAACTGCAACTTAATTTATTTCTAGCAACTGAAATTGGTGTAACAACAGTAAATAGTTCTAAATGGTACTAAGGCTCCAGGAACTGGAGATGCTTCTTCACTAAATATGAATCAGAATCCTAACTTTTGTGTGTTTAACTTGTTTTGCATTTGTCAACTTTTGAAAATCAATATTGGTAAGCTTGCATGGTTTCTTTGCTAATACTTCTGGAGATCGATCTAATTGCCTCGTATGGTTCTTTGCTCATACTTGTGTTGTTTGGACACTTTTCCTGTGAGCTTTGTTAAATTACCTGTTCCAAGTCCGGATAGGGAAAGGTTGCGTAGGTTGACGACCAACATAAAATTAGTCAATTTTTCTTTTTAGAGCAACCTTCTGAGAAAAATTTGGTTTTCAAAAAATTTAGTCATGTTCACGTTTCCTTTAGATTCAATTGCCTAGAGTCTTTGTCTCCTAAGAGATTTATATTCCAGAAAGAAACTATTTTTTTTAAAAATTGGTGATGCAATTAAATGGATCCACATAAATTGTAAGGATTCCCATAGCTGATCCCAATTTGTTTGGAATTGAGGTGTAATTGTAGTTGTCATTGGTGTAAGGAGCTGCACATGGTGCGGATATTGTCATCCTAGTTCAACATATGCGTGCTAAGAGTTCATGTAATGTAAACTTAAGCACAAGTCTCCAACACCGTTTGAGTTTATTGTTGGGGTGCCTTAATTAGTACTGTAATAACAACTTGCATTTTCTTATGTAGCGTGTTCCTGATATTTTCTTTTCTTCATTCTTTAGACACAGGGGATGAGGAAGGGTGTAGTTCCTTATAAAGGTACATTGTCTGCTCTAATACGAATAGCACATGAAGAAGGGATCCGCGGATGGTACAGGTCAGTTATATAGCGAACTTTTTACTTATGTTTGTTTCATCCTTTGTAGAGATGCTTCAGTCCCATATCCTCTTAACCAACTAGGCAAAGATGGAAAACATCTTCTTAGGATAATAAACAATTACCCTTGTCCAAAAAAAGGAGAAAACAATATCCATTTTCATCACCTGATGTTGACTCTGGCTAGTTATTTTGGGCCTGATATCTCCGTTTCCTTTGGGTTGCAGTGGCATCTTGCCGTCTTTGGCTGGAATAAGTCATGTTGCTATCCAATTTCCAGCATATGAAAAGCTGAAATTGTACTTGGCAAAAAGGGGTGAGAAGGTGTTTTCTTTTATCAGTTGCAGAAGTTTTTTTTCTTCATTTGTCTCTTATCAGATTGATCACATATGATGCCTTTCTCAAACTGCCAGCCAATAAGCATACCGATGAACTGAACTCTGGTGAAGTAGCAATTGCTTCTTCAATGGCGAAAATAGTTGCCTCTGTAATGACTTATCCACATGAGGTAATCGAGAAATGGACCAAGATCATCTTTATTTGTTCTTTCATGGAATCACTGTCCTACTTATTAATCTATCATTCTTTACCAGGTCGTGCGTTCTAAACTACAAGAACAAGGGCTAGTAAGAAATAAAGAGAAAGCATATAATGGGGTTGTTGATTGTGTAAAAAAGATGTTCAAACAGGAACGTCTGACCGGATTCTATCGAGGTTGTGGAACCAATCTTCTACGGACGACTCCCTCTGCTATTATTACATTTACCAGTTATGAAATGATCCACAGAATATTTCGACGAGCTATACTTCCAGAAGAGGATTCAGAACCAAATCCTAGACGTAAATCCCATAAGATAACCGAAGAACATGGAGACAGTGACGAAAATTTACAACAATCAGAAAGCAAGAGAACTCCTTTAATTCCATTGAGTAACTCTGACAATCTAACTGCTAGCCATTGATTAGAGATGTTTTTCTTTTTCGTCGCAGAGGCAATTTGCAACAAGTGTTTGCTGTTGCATAATTTTTTCTTTTGTTACTTAGTATTTTGGGTGAAGTCAGTCTTATATTTCGATCTAATAAAAGGGCGCGAATAGTTTCCCAGTTAGTCTGAATTCTTCAACATCTTTGATTATTTGTTCTACTGCATCTTTTACTTCCTGGGATTATGTTGAATTTGTTGTTGTTGTATCTCTCTTTGTAAAAATATAGTGGTGAATGGTGAAAGCTCCAAATTGGAGTACTTTTCTTTCACCTTGTAAAATAGTTTGCTAATTCTTGATTATTGACTCATTCTTGGATGCAATTTCTACTAAAGGAATTTGTCTGCAGACAATTAATTGCAGGCCAATTTTTGGTGGAAAAGAATTGTAGTTTGAAATCCCATCTTATGAACTTTCTTTACAACCATTATATTCCAAATCATTAATGAGAAAAAGAACATGAAAAGTCCTGCAAAAGGGTGGGAGTTTGCATAAATTGTGCATAATTGTTTGCATGTCTTTCACCAAAAGTAGCAAAGACAATTTCAAAGCCAGGATAAGCCAAAGAGAGAATTTTCAAATATGCTGACCAGTGCGTGTAGATCCTCTAAAAGCAGTGCATTTTTTGGAGGATCCAATAGAGGTGAGGTAACATTTTAGGAGAATCCGAGCAACATAGTCTAAAGGGGTTATTATATGCATATATGACTATAACTAACAGTACAAGAAAGCTTCATTTACTATATTCATGAACTATGCCTTAAGCTGATACCAATTAAACAGGCTGACACAAGCTAAAAAAGAACTCTATAAAAATGATATCATGCTAATCTTGATATGTAGTTAACATGAAGGGGAAAAATGGGTTTATGAACATCACCCTCCAGTACTAGTTGCAGTGGAGCTACTAGCCCATGTATCAATCACAGTATCAGGTGAAGCTGGAATATTTTTCTTCAGTAACACAGCATCATCTGTTTCAGATGGATAACGACGAACTTTTACAGTACTTGGCTTGGTATTGCAGCTGTTGATATCCTTTTTGTGGTAATTTTTCCATTCGCCATATTTAATAGTCTTCAATGTCTCATGTACTTCTTCCATTGTAGGTCTCATGTCCTTGACGACTTGCAAGCACTGAAAAGCTAGTTCTGCAACTGATATTGTCATCCTCCGAACTTCAGCATCTGTCTCAAATCCAAGAGATGGATCGATCACCTCATCAAACGCACATTTTAGTATCCTGTTCATCGCGTAATTAGACAAATTAATCTCATTCATATGTCTGTTCATATCTACAGCAGGCTTTGATGATATGAGCTCAACAAGGACAACCCCAAAGCTATAAACATCACTCTTATCAGTAAGCTGGTAACATTCGTGATACTGAGGATCAACATATCCTGGAGTCCCTTGAGGTGCAGTTGAGATATGAGTAACATCATTAGGGAAGAGCTTTGACAGCCCAAAATCTGCTACTTTGACACAAAACTTATTGTCCAGGAGAATGTTATTTGTTTTGACATCACGGTGTATGATGTCAGAAGCATGAAGGTAAGCCAATGCACTAGCTGTTTCAATGGCAATTTTGAGCCTTATAGGCCATGTTAGTAACTTATCATTCGCTCTATGTCCGTGCAGGTGATCAGCAATTGTTCCATTTGGAATGTACTCATAAACGAGGAAGAGTTCACGGATACGTCTTGATGTACATCCATAAAGGGTAACAAGATTTGGATGCGTAAGGCGAGTGAGAATTTCAATTTCGTTGATAAACTGCTGCATTTGCCTGTTATTGTTCTCATAAAGGCTCTTAACTGCAATTTCTTTTCCATCTCTAAGTTTTCCTGATTTTGAAACATACAGTAATAGCTGTTAGATCAAGATGCTCACTAAATACATTTCCCCTTGTAAAACAAAACAGACTTTTATGGATCGTCTTTAGAATACACTCCCTCCGTTTTAATTTATTTGTCTTACTTTCCCTTTTAGCCTGTTTCAAACAAATGCCTCTTTCTCCTTTTGGAAACTCTTTAATTCTAACTTTCTACCTGACATGTTTAAGACCACAAAATCAAAAGATTTTAGTACATTCTACATATCTTTTGTTTAAGACCAAAAGATTCAAAAGTTTTATTTACTTTCATAAACTCCGTGCCAAGTCAAAACCGGACAAACAAATTGAAACGAAGGGAGTAACTTGTATGAAAAAAGCTTTCTTACCGTAGTACACAGTTCCATAACCTCCATCGCCAAGTTTTCTAGAGGAGTTGAATTTATTGGTGGCTTCTTCAAGTTCTGCATAGGAGAATACAGGGATCCCTAAGTATTCACAACGTTCCTCGAGCTCGTGATGAATCATTGAAATACCAGATGTATTTCTTGAAATAACTGATGAAAAATCATTTTTCTTCCTTATGTAAAACCATAGAACACAGGCAATTGCACAGAGTCCAACAAGAGAACCGATTAATGCTGAAGCTGAAACAAAACCAAAAAAATAAATCAATGGACGTAAAAGGTGGACTAAAATATTTTAGATTCTTTTTTCTTATTGAGAAAGGGGATCCTTGATATAACAATCAGAGTTTCCGCCATCTGACCAAGAGATCATAGGCTCAAGCGGTGGAAATAGCTACTTCTTATTGTATCATTGCCAATGTAGAAATGAAAACATGAAGGCTAAATCTTGTGATGGACAACAAGGGAATTGCAGACAAAATGTTTAAGATAGATACCTGCAACAATCACTTTCCCCATCTTATGTCCTGCAATTATAGTAAACATTGAAAATGTGAGTTGAACCAAGGGAAAACATAACCAAATCCCTTAATAAGAACCATGAAAAAGGCTTCTCTTTACCTCTGTTGGTATTGGTATTAGAACAATGAAACTGGTTTGTAGTATTATTTGTTAGACATCTTCCTCCTGTATAATAACACTGATTACACTCCTCAGACACAGTCCATCCTAGTATAACTTCATCAGTTAACAGATGAAATAAGCCACTACTATTTGATTTTGCTTCTAAACTCCGTGGCACGGGCAATCGAATAAATGAACAGCCAATAGGAAGAGGAAATACTGGATCATAATAATAACTGGCTGATGTGTTATAGTATAACATAAAACTATCACAGACATTGTAACTTTGATAACTTTTTGAGTTGAAATCTTCTTCATATGGACTCTTCTGGCTTCTGTTGCATCTGAACAAAGTGAGTAAGCGATCCAATCTATATGTGATTGAAGGAGAAATAGGGAGAGAGACATTTTTCTCAAAAATCTTGCAACTGTTCTTCTTCAAAAGTTCTTCAAAACTAGAGTCCTTAAGTGTGATAAAAACATCATTTTTTTCAAGAGCTTGATATTTCAACCCATCCAATTCAATAACAGGATTTGGACCAACATCACAGTCCACTTTGCACAATCCACAATCATGTTCAGTGGATTTGTAGAAAGGAAAACTCAAATTTCTTAAGTTTCCACACTGGAATTCATTAGTGCAGTTTGAGTAGGATGTGTTCTGTCCTTGAGATGAATCAAAGCACCAAAAATGAAAAAATATGAAGACACAAAACCAAGAAAGCAGGTCCATGATGAACCCTTTTGGATAAAAAACAAAAACAAAAACAAATCCAACAGTGACAAGAATAGCTAAGAATGTTAGAAAAAAACTGAATTCTGCTGGTTTGCTTTTATTGTTTATTTAGCAATAGGATTGCATTAATGTTGTTGTCTTTTGGACACGTTAAGTTGACTCAAACATGTGGAAACAAGACTTTGAAGAAAGACAGTTTGATGGAAGATTGGCCAATTGGGGTGTGGGACCTTGTGACTTTTACAACATGGGGAATTTTCTATTCACCTTCCTCCCATTTATTAATGGTTCAACTATTCTTGAGGCTTTCGATCCGACTAATTCAAATTCATGTCATGTAAGTTCGTTAAGGAAAGTAAACCGTTCCTTATCAAGAAGTTCTCTTTTTTCAAAACTCAAGTCTGAAATATCTAGTTAAGAATAGAAGAATCTCAACTATTCTACCACCCTTTTTACAAAGTGGGAAATTTCTGTTTACCTTCATTCCATTTATTAGTGGTTCAAAGAGGCATCCGACATCCGAAACTCACTGATACAATTAATTTAGATTCACGTCATGTAAGTCCGATAAAGAAGGTAAACTATTCCTTGTCAAGAGGTTTTCTTTTCTCAAGACTCGAACCTGAGATATCTAATTAAGGATGTTCGCAACTACCCTACCGCTATTTTTACAAAATGGAGAATTTTCTATACACCTTCCTTCCATTTATTAATGGTTCAAAGAGGCGATCGACGTTCAAAACTCACTGATCCAATTAATTCAGATTCATCCCATGTAAGTCCACTGAGGAAGGCAAACCATTCCTTTTCAACAAGTTCTCTTTTATTAAGATTGGAACTCAAAATATCTGATTAAAGATAAACAGTTCTCGACCGCCCTAATTTTAAAATATGACTCTTTCTTATAAAGGAGACATGTTAAATCATTCCTTCCACATATAAGATGACCCCATGAAGTAGTTAGGAAAAATGAGTACCCTCTTTAAAAAGTTGAAAAGGACACTTTTTAATGTCTTGTCACTTTTGCCTCTTCTTGGTATATTTTTATGGGGGAAAATGGGCCAAAAATCAAATACTTAATTTGTATTTTTCCAGTCTCTTTGGATGAAGCATGCCATATTGAACAAAATTTAAGAAAATCAAATAATATACTCAAGATTCCCTAATATGACCACAAGTTCTTGTAGTTTTTTTTTTCTGTTCAGACAACTTAGTTTAAAATTTTCTTTTAAGAATTTTAAAACCAAAATAAAAATCTATTCAAATTACTCATAAAAGCAAATGAGGGAGAAAATGCAGTCTTCACAATTTGTATTGTGGCGGAGCTAGGGGGCGCAAGGGGTTCATCTGAACCCCTCTCGCCTTTGAAAAAGGCACAATATGTACGATGCCAAAATTATCTTTTTACGGGTAGGTTATAGTAGACGTTGCATCTCCTTGACTTCATGTGTTTTGCTTCTTTATAGACTGAATCCCCCGAGTAGAAATCCTAATTCCACTACTTGATATGTTTAGTGCAAATCTATCATACTCTAGAACTGCATTTGGTGTGCCTCAAATCATGTACCTTTGTATGAGCTACTTCAGAATAGGAAATATTTTGACAGGCAATATGTTGAATGCTGTCACTAGAACGGACCGTATAAATAGAGATGATCTATGCATAGTCATTCCAGGCAGAGACCGAGCTACATTTTAGACTTATGGGTTCAACACAACTCAATAGATTTGGCTCAAATCATGTACCTTTGTTAAAAACTCACTTATATGTTGACTAGAATCCAGAACCCATAATCCGAAAATCCTGACTCCACCTCTGAATTTCCCGATCCAATCTAAAATGGATGAAACACTGGCTTGATGAAGACTAGAAATTGCAAAATTGACTGCTCCTCTAGAATGGTTGGTTATGTCACTTTAGGCGGATGGACCGTTCACTCAGTGACACTACCAAGTTCTACTACAGACGATCTTAATAAGAGCAAGAGACTTGGAGGTGACAACCAAAACGAAGCGAGCATGAAACAAGTCCCCAGTAATATTTAGTTAATGTTATGACCTGGCTCAATTTTCTGTGTATTGCTGGTTATCTACATGAACTAGGAAACAAAAAAAGTATATGAATCTCATGCACTAGTGGCACTTGTACTAGAGCCACTAAGCCACAACTGAGTTACAGAATTTGGTGAAGTTGGAAACTTTTCGAGTTTTTTCAATAATACATCTACTTCTGATTCAGGTGACAGAGGGACTTGTACACTCTCTTTAGTGTTTCCATCACAATCCATTTTCTTATCATGTTTAAACTCACCATATTGAATCTCCTGCAATGTTTCTAGTACTTCAACCATAGTAGGCCTCATGTCCTTGTCATGTTGCAAGCATCGAAACGATATCTCAGCTACTGAAGTAGTCATCCTCCTAACTTCTGCATCAGACTGAAAACCGAGGGATGGGTCTATCAACTCATCGAATGCACACCTTAAAATCCTGTTTATTGCATAGTTAGACAAGTTGATCTCTTCGTTACGTCTACTGAAATCAACTGCAGGCATGGATGATATCAGCTCAACAAGGACTACCCCAAAGCTGTAAACATCACTTTTATCAGTAAGCTGGTAACATTCGTGGTACTTTGGATCGACGTATCCAGGAGTACCTTGTGGTGCAGTTGATATGTGAGAAATATCAGTTGGTTGAAGCCTTGAAAGTCCAAAATCTCCGACTTTTACACAGAAGTTTTGATCAAGTAGTATGTTGTTACTCTTCACATCGCGGTGGATTATACCAGAAGCGTGCAGATAAGTCAGAGCACTGGCAGCTTCAACAGCAATTTTCATGCGGATAGGCCACGTGAGTGAACCATCCTTCGCCTTATGACCGTGCAAGTGATCAGCAATCGTTCCATTTGGGACATATTCATATACAAGTAGGAGTTGGTCACTAATTTTAGACGTGCAACCATAAAGAGTGACAAGATTTTTGTGCCTTAACCTTGTTAGAATCTCAATCTCAGTTACAAACTGCTCCTTTCTCCTAGCATTGTGGTCGTAGAGGCGTTTTACTGCAACTTCTCTCCCATCCTGAAGTTTCCCTGGGTTTTTTAAGCATACAAGAATTTAGAATCAACAAAAAAGAAGAGAAATGATGGCTCGATACCAGCATTATTAAATCGATGAGTGCTTCTTACCATAGTACACTGTTCCATATCCTCCATCCCCGAGTTCTTTGGATGAATCAAAATTCATGGTAGCTTGTTGAAGTTCAGCATAAGAGAAGACAGGAACCCCAAAGAACCCGCTGTCTAATTCGTAGCTTTGTGTTGAGGGCTCTGAAGGGGTGCTTCTTGGAAGAACATTAGAAAAACTTCTATTATTCTTCTTGCAGCAGCAGATTATATTGATCACTATCATGGTTGCTATGATAAAGAAACCACCAAGCACTGCAGAGTAAATGAGATATTAAACAGGTTACATTCTATGTTTGTAGTGTTGAAATAGATACAAATAGTTACCCCTTAAAATAGGAGGTTTCTGTGCAATTCTAGTTACACTTCTATGTTACTCAGACTCTCCAAAAATGCTCTCGTGCCCGTGTTTAGATTCTCCAAAAGTTTACTACTTTATGAGGACCCAACACGCAGTTAGATGTCATTTTTGAAGAGTCCGAGCAACATAGAGTTACAGATTGAAGTTATTGATTATAGTGAAGTACCTGACCCAAGAATCAGTCCCAAATGTCTTTTTCCTGCTGCAAGACCACACAAATGATAGTTCATTAGTCACAATAAGATTGAAAGCAACACATTCATCCACACTAACATATTTAAACACCATGGAAGGCAACAAATAACAGACAACTCCAATACCTTTGGAGCAAAAGAAGTGATTTTTGCTGTCACTTTGGCATTGCCCTTCTCTGTAGAAACACTTGGAACACTCTTTAGACACTTCCCAATCTAATGTGAAATTAGAAGTTAACAGGTCAAACAAATCATAAGGAACTGGTTCTGTAGGTGAAATATACTTCAAAGGCAATCGAATAATCGAGCAATTTGCAGGAAGATCATCACCAACCAGAATACTGTGGCTTCTATCTGTTCTTGGTTTATAATAGTATAAGTTAAATCCATCACAATTCGAGTAGTTCTCATAACGTCGAAAATAACCACCAACCTCCTCACTACCACCACCACCACTACTACTATTCATACATTTGAACAAAGTGATATTGTTGAATACACCAAATGTAACAGAAGGGGTATTAGGGAAAGATAAGTTCCTTTCAAAGGATTTGCAACTTCTTTTAGCCAAAAAACCTTCAAGAATTGAGTCTGAAAGATCGATACCATCCACCCATAGCCACTTTTTGTAAGCATTGTATGACACCCCTTCAATCTCAACTTTTGGATACTGTAAAGTGTTGTTACAATCAATCTTGGCTAATCCACAATATGGTTTCTTGAATTCTGAGAAAGGGTAACTCATGCTACCAAGTCTGCCACAAATGAACTCTTTTGGACATGAATTACTCTCAACTCTAACTAAGTTAAACATAAAACCAAGAAACATAAAGAACATAGCAGAAAAACAGGCTAAAGCCATAAGTCTAAAACTCTAAAAACTTCAGTTAAGTAATATACATTAGTAGATAAAGTTATTATAAGACAAAATATGAGTATTACCAAAACTGTTCCCTTGTCCACTCTGAATCTATCTTATACTTGAGTTTGGACTTTCTTACACAAAATGACAAAAATGGTCCCTTATGTTTGAGGGTAGGTTCCATTTAGTCCCTTAAGTATCTTCTTAGCAAGTTTGGTCCTTTAAGTTTGTCATAAGTGAATATTTTTAGTCCTTCGCCAAATATTTAACTTAGACATAATGAAAACCACAAAGAAAGAAGATTTAACTAGACACATCATGGAAATCTCGTCAAATCCCAAAAACTGTTATCCTCGTATTCTGAGCTCCCATTAGATTCTTTTTTCACAATTCTTGTATAACCGAACATATAGCAACAATAACAACAAGAACATACATGGTGAAATCTCACATGTGGGATCTGGGGAGGGTAAAATGTACGCAGACCTTGCCACTACGAAAACTAAGGGACTATTTTGAACCTACCTTAAACATAAGAGACTTTTTTTTTCATTTTCTAGACTTTCTTATCTTATCTTATACCAATAATTCAAGAAACAAGCATTAAAATTTTTATTTTTTTTAAAAAAGTGAGGACCACTAAAGATACAAGTGGAAATATAATAAAATGAATTTTTAGTATTTTGCTTACCAACTTTCTCATTGACTATAACTTAGCCGAATTAAAAGACTTCAAAAATAATTTGACTATTAAATAAAAATAATCATATATTTTTTAAATCAATCTAGAAAAAAATGTACTTTTGAATTAGTCCATGCCTAGGTTTCTACTCCATTGTATTTTTCTGACTCCACAAGTGGTGACAGCTAATTTTATTATAATGTATTTTGCTTAAGAATATTAAGTTGTACTCTTGTTTATTCCAATTTATTTGATATTATTTGATTTTGTATTAAAGATTAAAAAAAAAATTAATTTATAATGTAAAACAAACTTTAGATATTTGTGCAGGGCTGTAAATCACTTGATTAAAGGTGAAATATGAATTTTAAAATTTAGTTATTTTTTTTTCAATCACATTAAAAATAAAAATGTGTCACATAAATGAGATTATTGTTCTTAGGTGCCAAAATTCTTTGAATGTGATATTTTAAGATTAAACCATTTAATAAGAAGGCAAAGACAAAATAAATAAATAAATAAATAAATTGAAAATCTCTTTAATTAATACAATAAATGAATATTCTTTTTGTTTTTGCCTTCTTTTTGGTGGTCAACCATTGGCTAGAGCTAGAACATGGAATATAGAAAAAGTCTCTTTTGCCCCTATTCCTAAGAGATTGTCAATTCCATCATCCATATATTTTACATTTATATAACCTAAAGTATTTGTCTCTTCTATCATTTTTTATCACTAGTTTAATCTGCATTCTTTATGTATATATCGTGTCAATATAAAAATTATATATAAATAGTATTTACCATTAAAATAAATATAACATTCATATAAACAAAATTAAATAAATACTATTAATTTAATGTAATAGTTTAATCTATTATGAACCGACAAAGATGAGAAGATTAATTTAATTACTTATAATATAGAGATATGTTAATAGTTTATGAATACATAAAGTAATAATTTAGAGTTAAATAATTAATTGATTAAATCTCCGCTCCGAGTAAGTCCTAAGCTTTGCCTTTATATAAAAAAAAGTAGTTTAATGTTTCAACATAATTTTAATTACCCTTTTTCTTTTTAAATTTGCTAAATTACATACTTTTATTGACAAAACGTTTGATAATCAAAATTTTAGTTAATTTCAAAGTCTTAAATAGTAGAAAAATAATAATATTTTTCCTTTTTCCTTCATAGCCTAGACAATTATTTATATAAAATAGTCCTAAATCAAGAGTTAAGTATAAATATAAAGAAATTCTAATTCAAAAGTGAATCTTGAAACTAAATAAATAAAAGATAAAATAATGAATTAAGAAAAATAGTGAAAAGACGATTTTCTCTAAAGAAAAGTCTTTTAATGAAGGGCAAAAAGTTCAAACAATATTTCTAAGGGCCTTCACGCTTTTAATATAGTATAGATAGATTATGGGCATCTTTTGAGATTTTACCGCAATGATGAAGAAAATTTAAATGATATGCATGGAAATATTGTAATATTTAACTACCTGCTCCTAGAATCGGCCCCAACTTGTTTCTGCTCCTAGAAAATCATTTAATTTTTGTTGAATGACCTATTACGAATCAGGTTGAGGTTATTGAAATTCTTTGTCAGTTCATTATGGATGATTTTTAAAGGTATCGAGAAAAAATTAACCGGAAGCCATACCGTCGAAAAATTCATGGGCTAACACACATGAAAAATAAAAAAAATCACGTAGTTCCCATTGAGTGACTCCTAAATATCAAAAAAACCACCGTAGATTAAGCCGAGGCTATTTGAATTCTACCCCAGGCTGTTACAAACGGTTTTGTAAAGGTTTTGAGAAAAAAATAATCGAAAGTCATACTACTAAAAAATTTATGGGCTAACACAAATGAAAAACAAAGAAAATCGTCTAATTCTTGTTGAGTGACCCTTAAATGCCAAAAAAAAAATGTCGAGACTATTGAAATTCTTTCCCATATTATTACAGATGGTTCTATAAAGGTTTCGAGAAAAATTAACCAGAAGTTATACCACCAAAAATTTTCATGGGTTAAATGAAGAAAATCGCCTTATTCTTATTGAGTAGCCCCTAAATGCATAAAAAACCACCGTAGATTAGATCGAGGCTATTGGAATTCTTTTTCAAGTTGTTACAAATAGTTCTGTAAAGGTTTTGAGAAAAAATTGGCTAGAAGTCATACCACAAAAAAATTCATGAGCTAACACATACAAGAAATGGTCAAAATCGCCTAATTCCTATTGTATGGCCCCTTAATGCAAAAAAACCACCGCGGATCAGACCAAGGCTATTAAAATTCTTCCCCGGGTCATTATAGATTGTTTTGTAAAGGTTTCGAGAAAAATTCACCGAAAGTCATAACACCAAAAAATTCATGGGCTAACACACACGAGAAATGAGAAAAATCGCATGAATTTTGTTGAGTGGCCTCTAAATGCCAAAAAACACTATCACGGATCTGAGGCTTTTGCAAATCTTTCCAGATATTACGGATGATTCTATAAAGGTTTTGAAAAAGATTAATCAGAAGGAGCATTTAATGGGCTACAAAATAGGAATCAGACAATTTTCTCAGTTTGTCATGAGTGTTAGCCCTCAAATTCTTGGGTTGTGGGGCATGGTCCCATTTTTCTCAGAAAATTCAATGTAACCATCCGTAATGATCCCTCTAAGAGTTTAGGTAGTCCCGGTGCCATCAGACGGCGTCTGAGAGCATTTTATGGGCTTCGTTCGTTTCCTATTCTGGAGCCCATAAAATGCTTCCAAGCGCCGTTTGGTGCCATCATGTCAACCAAGACTCTTAGTGTGCTCGTTATCGACGGGTTCGTATAATTTTTCAAGAAAAATGGACCCGCAGCCCTGGCAATCCCAGAATCCATGGGCTAATACCTACGAAAAACTATCAAAATCACATATTTCTTGTTTTGGAGCCCATAAAATCCTCCCAGGTGTCACTCGATGCCACCAAGCCTACTGGGACTCTTGGCGGGCTCGTTATGGATGGGTTCATATAATTTTTTGAGAAAATGGGCCCGAAGCCTCGGCAACCCTAGAATCCATAAACTAAAACATTCACGAAAAACTACCAAAATCGTCTGTTTCCTATTTCGAAGCCCATAAAATGCTCCCAAGCGTAGTTCGACACCATAGGGCCTAATGGGACTCTGGACGGACTCGTTATGGATGGGGTCGTATTATTTTTTAGGAAAAATGGGCCCAGAGCCTCGACAACCCCAGAATCTATGGCTACGACCTATGAAAAATTATCAAAATTATCTGTTTCCTATTTTGGAGCCCATAAAATGCTCCAAGGCATCTTCTGGCGCTACCGAGCCTAGTGGGACTCTTGGCAGACTCATTATGGATGGATTCATATAATTTTTCAGGAAAAATAGGCTCGGAGCCTCGATAACCCTAGAATTCGTGGGCTAACACCCATGAAAATTTGCTAAAATTGCATATTTCCTATTCTAGAGCCCATAAAATGCTCTCAAGCGTCGTTCGGTGCCACTGGGCCTACTAGGAATCTTAGTGGGCTCACTACAGATGGGTTCATATGATTATTCAGAAAAAATGGGCCCAGAACTCCGACAGCCCTAAAATTCGTGGGCTGACACCCACGAAAAACTGGAAAAAATTACCTTTTCCTGGTCCGAAGCTCATAAAATGCTCCCAGGCATCGTCCGACGCTACTGGGCCTACTGGGACTGTTTGCGGGCTTGTTACAGATGGGTTCATATAATTTTTCAGGAAAAATAGGCCCGAACCCTCGACATTCCCAGACGACAACCCCAGATTCTATGGGAAAACACATACGAAAAACTATCGAAATTACCTCTTTCCTGTTTCAGAGCCCATAAAATGTTCCAAGGCATCGTTCGGTGCTAACAGGCCTATTGGGACTCTCGACGGGCTCGTTATAGAAGGGTTCGTATAATTTTTCAGGAAAAATGGGCCTAGAGCCTCGGCAGCCACAGAATTCGTGGGCTAACACCCATAAGAAACTGCCAAAATCACCTCTTTCCAATTTTGGAACCCATAAAATGCTCTAAAGTGTCGTCCGATGCCATTGAGACTATTGGGAATCTTGGCAAGCTTTTTACAGATGGGTTCGTATAATATTTTGGGAATAATGGGCTCGGAGTCCAGGCAACCCCAAAATTTGTGGGCTAACACCCATGAAAAACTGTCAAAATTGCTCGATTCCTATTCTGAGCCCATAAAATGCCACTAGGCACCATCTGACGCTATCAGGCCTACTGGGACTCTGGGTGGGCTCGTTACTGATGGGTTGGTATAATTTTTCATGAATAATGGTCCCAGAGCCCCAACAACCTCTGAATCCTTCGGATAACGCTCAAGAAAAACTACTAAAATAGCCTAATTCCTATTCCGATGCCCATAAAATGTTACCAGGGGCCATCCGGTGCCACTGGGTATATTGGGACTATTGGTGGACTCGTTAGGGACGAGTTGGTATAATGTTTTGGGAATAACAGGACTGGAGCCCTAGTAGCCTCAGAATTTGTGGGCTAAGACCCACAAAAAACTACCAAAATTGTCTATTTCTTGTTCCGGAGCTCATAAAATGCTACTAGGCACCATCTGGTGCCACCAGGCCTACTGGGACTCTTATCGGGCTCATTACCGACCCTTCAGATAATTTTTTGAGAAATTTGGCCCCGAGCTCCGGGCAGTGCCAGGAATCGTGGGCTAACACCCACGAAAAACTGCCCAAATTGCCTGTTTCCTGTTCCTTGACCCATAAAATCCTACCAGGCCATCTCCAACCCCACCGGGTTACTGGGCCTCATGCCTGGCTTGTTACGAACCCCTCAGTATAATATTTTGGAAAAGTTGGCCCTGATCCCAGGGCAGCGCCAGGAACCGTGGGCAAACACCCACGAAAAACTACCTAAATCTCTTCTTTCCTGTTCCTTGACCCATAAAATCTTACCAGGCCATCTCCAACCCCATCGGGCCAGCTGGGCCTCTTACCTGGCTTGTTACTAACCCTTTCGTATAACTGTTTGGGAAAGTTAGCCTCGAGCCTCGTACATCGCAAGGAACTGTGGGCTAACACCCACGACAAATTGCCCAAATTGCCTGTTTCCTGTTCCTTGGCTCATAAAAACCTACTAGGCCGTCTCTAACCCCGCTGAGCCACCTGGGCCTCTTGTCGGGCTCGTTACGGACCCCTGAGTATAATGTTTTGGGAAAGTTGGCCCCGAGCCCCGAGTAGTGCCAAGAACACTGGGCTAACACCTATGAAAAACTGTCCAAATTGTTTGTTCCCTATTTCTTGACCCATAAAATCCTACTAGGTCATCTCCAACCCCGTCGGGCAACCTAGGACTTCTTCCTAGCTCGTTACAGATACCTCGGTATAACATTTTGGGAAAGTTGGCATCGATCCTGGGGCAGAGCCAGGAACCGTGGGCTAACACCCACGAAAAAATGCCAAAATAGTCTGTTTCCTATTCCTTGGCCTATAAAATCCTACCAGGCAATCTCCAACCCCGCTGGGCCAGCTGGGCCTCTTACCTGGCTCGTTACTAACTCCTCGATATAATTATTCAGGAAAATTGACCGTGATTCCTGGGAAACGCCAGGAACCGTGGGCTAACACTTACAAAAAACTGCCCAAATCGCCTATTTTCTGTTCCT